>JBAGKK010513047.1:3837-13844 GCA_037177015.1 Euceroptres primus
TCATAATATTAAATAAAAAATATTACATAAAGGGTGCGAATAAAATATCCTGAAATAATATATAAATTATAAGTCTTAAATTCCATTAAAATTTTGATTTTCCTTATGAAGGAGTTTTAAATTTTAATATGGATGTGGAAATAACAAAAGTTATTAATATGGATGTTGTGAAAAATTTCTCAAATTTCATAATATTAAATAAAAAATATTACATAAAGGGTGCGAATAAAATATCCTGAAATAATATATAAATTATAAGTCTTTTTAAAATTAAATTTTTGTAATTTAATTCCCAGAATAAATAATTTAAGGGGACGCACCGGTAAATTTTTGGCTCATTATAATCCTGTTGATTTAGTATCTTAACATTTTTGTCTAATACATTTAAAGACATGAGAATGACAACTCGTTACAGACCATTTGAAGTTGGCCCCCAAGTAATGGTTAAAATAACCAAATTTAGGGGTCATCTTTAAATGGTCTTTACCGAGTTGTCATTCTCATGTCTTCATTTTCATGATCAGAAAAAAATAAAAATCAATTAAACTTTTAAACGGAATTTTGGGGTAGAACTTCAAAATGCTTCTTTCGTTTCAAAAATCAATATTATCAACTGGTGACTTTTCACACTCTCTAAAATATTTTAAAGAATATATCGCCTGGATTTTAAAATCAAACTAGATCATCTTATCATCTCATCCTCTTATCGTCTATCGTCTCATCCTCTCATCCTCTATCGTCTCATCATCATCATAATCTCCTCTCTGCATTTTCTTTTAATTTTAACATTTAATAAACGTAAATCTTTAAAATTAAATTTGAAAATTCAAGCCTCGATTATGTTCCTTTAATTCGTAATTCCAAGTTTTTAGAATAGAATCTATTCAAATCCAAGAATTTCAATTTGAACATGGCTTTTAAGAAAGTTTTCCCCGTACAGACAAACTCAAAATTAATCATTATTTATCTTAAATTATAAATTCAAAAAAAGAGCTTTTTGTTAATTCCAATGAATTTTAAAAAATTAAATGAAGCGGTTTACATAAAATAAATATTTTGAGTTACAATTGTTTATTTAAAAGTATTTATTAAAATATTTGTGTTTTTTCCTTCGTCTTAGATAAAAATCGTGATTTTCATTCAACTTCAATTCTCAACGACTTATTTTGTGCTTTAAATACTTTTATTAAAACTTGTAATTTGATCGACAGTATAATTTGCAGAGCATTAACTGTACAATTTCTGAATAAAATAATTTTTATAAAAATATACCCAATAGAACTGTAAAGGATCTTTAAAGGAACAAAATGAGCTGTTGAGAATTGAAATTGAATGAAAATTACAACTTTTCTCTAAGACGAAAGGAAAAAACACAAATATCCTAATAACCATTTTTAAGTTCTCTTAATTTTAATGATATTAGAGTTAAATTTGTTCTCTTTGGCAGGTTAAAAGTTCTCAAAATTCTGTATAAAATGAGCCCAAGATTTGTCCATTTTTTTTGTTCCATTTAAAATGAGCCCAATTTGTCCATTTTTTAAGAAGATATTGAAAAAATAGTGTAAATTTCAGTGTTTTCTTAAATTGTAAATAGTCCGAAATAATTAACATTTTTTCATGTTCTAGGGCGCATTTTAAAGGTAAATTTCTATAAAATCGCAACAGCTTGTCAACATAAATTTTTCTAAAAATTTCTTGCATACTACAAAAAATTAAAGTTGTAACAAAAAAGTTGGAATAATTCGAAAGCATCTGATCTGTAGACAAATCATAATAAAAATCAATTTGATATACATTTTGAGATATTTTTATAGAAACTTTATGACTGTATGTTTCATATATTTAGCACACATTTTTCTTATCAAAAACAATATTAAGATTTTTCCAACTTTTTTGTTACAACTTTAATTTCTTGTAGTGTGCAAGGAATTTTTTAAAAATTTATGCTGACAAGCTGTTGCGATTTTATAGAAATTTACCTTTAAAATAAGCCCTAGAACATGTAAAATGTTAATTATTTCGGACGTTATTTACAATTTAAGAAAACACTGAAATCTAAACTATTTTTGCAATATTTTCTTAAAAAATGGTCATATTGTCTTCATCTTGGGCCCATTTTATACAGAACTTTGAGAGCTTGCAACCTGCTAAAGAGAAAAAAATTTAATTCTGATACCATTAAAATTAAGAGAACTTAAGCAATCATAAAAAATTGAGTGTTTGGAAAGTTTTGCACGGCAGTGTATTTTTTTCTAAATTACCCTTGAGTTTTGTTTTCAAAATTCGTTAAAAATAACTTTGGGTTTATTCTCCTTGATATTAAAAATCAACATAAAGATTTAATTAATTTTGAAGTTGTCTGTTTTTTCAAAATAGAAAATTTTAAAGTCCAACTAATGTATTTTCAAATAGTTTCTTTTCTCTTGTTAATTACTTTCGAAACAGAAATTTTCTTAAATTATATCATTTATATATATTTTTTTTAATTTCAACTTTCAATTAATTTTTTATTAAAATTCCGAAACATAATCATGTGCTTTTCACTTCAGATAATTTAATTTCTTAATTAGTCTTGTATTTTTTGACATTTGAAAACAAAAACATATCTGTGACTTGAACTTGGTCTAAGTTTTTTAAAAAAATCCAATCAGTATTGCGGAAAAGCGACGGCAATGAAATATCGAAATTGCGAGTTTTTTGGAGCATCAATTTTTTAGAGAAGGATTTTTGTATTTTAATCAAAACACGTTCTCAATTCTTCTGATGGCCTATTTACAATAACAAATTGTTTTGTTATATGTATTTTATATATTATATCTATTTTGTTATGTTATATGTATTTTGTTATGTTATATGTATTTTGTTATGTTATATGTATTCTGTTATATGTTATATATATTTTTTTGTTATTTCATTTAGAAATAATTATAATTTTTCTAAAAAAAAATCTAATTTAAAATATGTTAACATTACTACATAGAAATTAATACCAAATCGTAAATTTTATTATTAATAACCGGAATTCTTTTTTAGGTTTTTAAAACTATTTTGAACAACTTCTCGCATGGAATGTACAATATCTTTATATTCTTTAAAAATACAATTCCTAAATTACAGAAAAATTTGTTTGCTTTGGTTTTGATATCAGAATGTTTTCTAAGCCAAATTAATATATGAAAAAAATATTATAACTGTAGATAATAAATATTTTGACGGGTCAAAATTTTACTGGTGCGCCTTTCCTTTCATTTAAATCACTATTTCACCACTTTAACTTTAGTAATTACACCTAATTTTTCGAATTATTAAATTTCGTAAACAAAGTACTTCAAATACTTCGTCCAATACTTGAATATTCTTTGGTGGTTTGAAATCCTTACCAATATTTGTATGCTGCTAAATTAGAATATGTGCAAAAGAGATTTTTGAGGTCAATTGCATTCAGATTAAGAATTCCTGAGGAACCAGGCTACTTGGCAACCATATCTGAATTATTACATCTAGACTGACTCGAAAACAGAAGGTTTCAGGCTGGACAAATTTTCTACTTACTTTACTTACTTACTAATATATGATAATTATAAGTAAAATATTGAATATTAAGTATACTCTGTACTATAAGTATGTACCAAGGCGTTAGTCGTCAATAAACTAAATTCAAATTCAAATAAATATAAAGTTACTTTAAATAAAGTTTGAGCATTTTTTCTTAAATTGAATTCTTTCACATACAATTAAATTTTGATACTAAACAGAGAAAGCAATCTTAAATGCAAGATTTCTTATGTTGAAGATCAAGCAACCATTTTTTTCATGAAAAATATACAGTTGCTCTCTATCTAACTTTTGATATAATTTTTTTTCATTTATTGATTACAATTTTAAACAATCAGAACATATTGTTTTGGAAATTAATTCCTAATTGTAGTGTATTATACGATTCTGAAGCAAAAAACTTAAGAAAACAAAATTTTTTGTCCGTTGCTCTTAGAAAATTTTGCCAGTAAATTTAAATGCCGCTACAGACTAATTTTGTCAAGTTTAAATGCATCTAATTTTAAGAGTTTACAAATTTAGATATTTAAATTTAAATATTTAAAAATTTAGATACTTGTAAATTTTCAAGCTCTTCTTTTTGAAAATTTTAAAAATTTAGATACTTGTAAGTTTTCAAGCTCTTTATTTTGAAAGCTTTAACATTTAAATTCTGTAAAGATAGAAATCTTTCCAAGTCCTTTGTTTTTAATTTGAATACCTGAACCTCTCAAAAATCCAGAATATGTCAAATTGGAAAGCGTCTGTATTTGAATACTGAGTGCTTGCAAATATTAAAGCTTCATAATTTGAAAGCTCCTACATTCTGCATTCTGCTGCTACAATCCTCTGCATTTCGTGTACTTTAAAGTTTTCACTCTTATAAATTGAAATGCTTCTAAATCAAACTACTACAATTGAATAAAAAACCCAAAATAAATTAACTAATCAATCCAATAAAAGGCAACAAGAAAAGAATAATTTTGTCACAAAAATTTATCAAAAAATTATATAATTTTGACTATAATTGATACACAACGATTTTAATGAAGACTATGTAATATGATGAGAATTTAAATTAAGGGCGACACAGTAAAAAAGAATATTTAAAATTGTTTCATTTTAAAATGGTTTGGATTAAATTCATTAATTTTTGTTTTAATTTAGACAATATTGGTCTAAAATTAATTTTAGATATTTTAGTAATCCATTATCATAATTAAAATGTTGTTGAATTATACAATAGATCGTATAAAAAAAACATAAAAACGTATGCACACCACATGATTGTCGTGATTCACGACGAAATGCATAGAGAATTCTCGATTAAACTCAGTTGTATTATGGGCTAATTTTGGGCGTTAATGCCGATTTTTGGACTCTTGAAGTATGCAAAAATTAATTTCCCGAAATCAACCCCTATCACTGGCAACCACCCCTCAATTTTGAAAAATACTTTTTGGACAAAACCAATTACTTCAGAATTTCGGGTTATTTTCGGGCTCTATAAATATCCAAACAACCAAATTCGAAAAAACAACCCCTATCATTGATAAGCAACCCTAAATTTTCACAAACTAATTTTTGGACAAAAAAACTACTTCAGAATTTCGGGCAATTTTCGGGCTCTTGAAATACCCAAAAACCAATTTCGAAAAAACAACTCCTATCATTGACAACCAACCATCAATTTTGAAAAATTCTTTTTGAACAAAAAACAACTACTCCAGAATTTCGGGCTATTTTCGGGCTCTTGAAATATGCAAATATCAATTTTCCAAAATCAACCCCTATCACTGATAACCACCTCTCAATTTTGAAAAATACTTTTTGGACAAAACAAATTACTTCAGAATTTCGGGCTATTTTCCGGCTTTTAAAATTTTCTATCCCCTTTTACGATGCAACGGTTCAATTGTTAATTTTGATAATAAATCAACATAAATTTATAACATTCTATGGTGTATTTCAATTGTGACAATTTCATGAACACTGAGCTTCGATCAATTTTAGTTCCAAATAAAAAATTCTGTGTTTATTTACAATATTTACACACAATATAGAAATTAACTTTGGTTTAACAAATCAACTTTATAAAATTCAAATATATTTTCGATTATTCAATTATTTCTGAAAAATGACTTATACTTCTATTTAATATGATTTGGAAAAAATGTCTTCCTTAGCATTACATCTTTAGAATGATTTATTAGTGAGTAGTCAATATCGACAAATTTTCAAAATTAAGAGTTTTCATCTTAAAATGTTTAACAATGTTTTGACCCTATAGTAGTTTAAATTACAATTTAATTTGATAAGGGTTGTTTTTTCGAAATTAGTTTTTGGGTATTTCAAGAGCCCGAAAATAGCCTGAAATTCTAGGGTAGTTTGTTTTACCCATACAGTATTTCCCAAAATTGACGGTTGGTTGTAAATGATAGTTGTTTTTTCGAAATTGGTTTTTAAAAGGTTTTTTAAGAGCCGGAAAATAGCCCAAAATTCTGAAGTAATTTTATTTTTTTTTTTATTAAATGAAGGCTTAAAGTCGCATCAACTGCAGTGGTCATTAGCGACTACAATAGGTTTTATACATTATGTAGTTCTAAAAGAAACATTATGAGCATTTTTTAGGTAGCTAGTGTTTGATACTGAGTACTAAATATAAATAAAAAATACAGTTAATATATATATAAGAGTTCACAAAAAAAAGGATAACACTTAAACACTGTACGAAGCTTCCACTCTGAAGTAATTTGTTTTGTTCGAAAAGTATTTTTTAAAATTGAGGGGTGGTTGTCAGTGATAGGGGTTGATTTCGGGAAATTGATTTTTGTATATTTCAAGAGACTGAAAATAGACCAAAATTCTGGAGTAAATTTTTTTTTGTCCAAAAAGTATTTTTTTAAATTGAGAGTCGGTTGTCAATGATACGGGTTGTTTTTTTCATAATTAGTTTTTTGGGTATTTCAAGAGTCCGAAAATAGCACGAAATTCTGGAGTAGTTTTTTTATCCAAAAGTTAATTTTCAAAATTGGGGGTTGCTTATCAATGATAGGGGTTGTTTTTTTTTTTGGGTATTTTGGGTATTTCTATAAACCGAAAATAGCCCAAAATTCTGAAGTAATTTGTTTTGTTTAAAAAGTATTTTTCAAAATTGAGGGGTGGTTTTCAGTGATAGGGGTTGATTTCGGGAAATTGATTTTTGCATATTGCAGAGACTGAAAATAGACCAAAATTCTGGAGTTTTTTTGTCCAAAAAGTGTTTTCTAAAATTGAGGGTCGGTTGTCAATGATATGGGTTGTTTTTTCATAATTAGTTTTTGGGTATTCCAAGAGTCCGAAAATAGCACGAAATTTTAGAGTAGTTTTTTAATCCAAAAATTAATTTTCAAAATTGGGGGTTGCTTATCAATGATAGGGGTTGTTTTTTCGAAATTTATTTTTGGGTATTTCTAGAACCCGAAAATAGCCCAAAATTCTGAAGTAATTTGTTTTGTTCAAAAAGTATTTTTCAAAACTGAGGGGTTGCTTATCAATGATAGGGGTTGTTTTTTCGAAATTTATTTTTGGGTATTTCTAGAACCCGAAAATAGCCCGAAATTCTGAAGTAATTTGTTTTGTTCAGAAAGTATTTTTCAAAATTAAGGGGTGGTTGTCAGTGATAGGGGTTGATTTCAGGAAATTGATTTTTGCATATTTCAAGAGACTGAAAATAGACCAAAATTCTGGAGTAGTTTTTTTTGTCCAAAAAGTATTTTTTTAAATTGAGGGTCGGTTGTCAATGATATGGGTTGTTTTTTCATAATTAGTTTTTGGGTATTCCAAGAGTCCGAAAATAGCATGAAATTCTGGAGTAGTTTTTTAATCCAAAAATTAATTTTAAAAATTGGGGGTTGCTTATCAATGATAGGGGTTGTTTTTTCGAAATTTATTTTTGGGTATTTCTAGAACCCGGAAATAGCCCAAAATTCTGAAGTAATTTGTTTTGTTCAAAAAGTATTTTTCAAAATTGAGGGGTGGTTGTCAGTGATAGGGGTTGATTTCGGGAAATTGATTTTTGCATATTTTAAGAGACTGAAAATAGACCAAAATTCTGGAGTTTTTTGTCCAAAAAGTGTTTTCTAAAATTGAGGGTCGGTTGTCAATGATATGGGTTGTTTTTTCATAATTAGTTTTTGGGTATTCCAAGAGTCCGAAAATAGCACGAAATTTTAGAGTAGTTTTTTAATCCAAAAATTAATTTTCAAAATTGGGGGTTGCTTATCAATGATAGGGGTTGTTTTTTCGAAATTTATTTTTGGGTATTTCTAGAACCCGAAAATAGCCCGAAATTCTGAAGTAATTTGTTTTTTTCAAAAAGTATTGTTTAAAATTGAAAGGTGGTTGTCAGTGATAGGGGTTGATTTTGGGAAATTGATATTTGCATATTTGAAGAGACCGAAAATAAACCAAAATTCTGGAGTTTTGTTTTTTCTAAAAAGAATTTTTTTAAATTGAGGGTTGTTTGTCAATGATAGGGGTTGTTTTTTAAAAAAGTTTTTAGGTATTTCACGAGCCCGAAATTTTGGAGTATTTCTTTTGTCCAAAAATTAATTTTTAAAATTGATGGTTGCTTATCAATGATAGGGGTTGTTTTTTCGAAATTGTTTTTTCGGTATTTCTAGAGCCCGAAAATAACCCGAAATTCTGGTATGATTCGATTCTTAAATTTTAAGGTTTTTATCTACTGGAGGTGCTAGCTGATAGGACACTCAGTACCTCGATCCAAAATTTTGTTTTTTGAGAAAAATACAAGAGCATAAAAATCGGCACAACCTCCCAAAATTAGCCCATAATTAACCCGAAATTGTGGCATAGAAGAAATATTGATATATTGATATTGCGTTGTGGAGGTGCCAGCTGATCGGACCTAAGTTTGAAGAGGATCGGTAAAGCTTGAAAATTCTAGGTGCGCTGAGTTGGGAAAGAATGCATCCAATTTAAAATGTTAATCGATAAATCTAAGAAAAGACGATTTAACTCACTTGAGTTGTAAGAATTGAAAAAATAAATGTTTGAATTTTTTCATTTGCGATGTGTCTTTTTTATGAGACAACCTTTCTTCTACTTATTTTATTCTTCAGCTTTTTACGAAATATTGTCAACTTTTATCATCAACTATTATTTATTTTGATATACATTTTTTCTACCTTCTTTGTATGTTTTTTACAGATCTGATAAATGTTTTTTTGACTGATGACGGTCCAAACAGTGATCGAAACTTTTTAAAAAGAATCATCGCATCTTTTCTTTTGACCTTCATTTCCACGACTGGTGCTTAACTACTTAAACTCTAGTAATTCAATTAGTGTAACTGAATTAGTATTATTGAATTACACTAACTGAATTAGTGTAACTGAATTAGTAGAAATTTGATTAAAAAATATTTTTTCACTAATTATTAGCAGAAATGCTTATTATTTATTAATAAGCATTTCTACTAATAATAAGTTCACTAATTATTATCTACTAATAATAAGTTCACTAATTATTAGTAGAAATGCTTATTATTTATTAATAAGCATTTCTACTAATAATAATTGAAACTTCTCGCTATTTGACTAGTAGTTTTTGACTAATTTAGATTTAGAGAGAACACTCAAGAACTGGTAAACATATAAATGTTAACTTAGTGGCACAAATTGCAAACATGCATTGTCACGCAAGGCATCTGCATTACGCATTCGTGCGAAATTAATACTGCCTGGATGGATCGTAATTATGTAGATCATTCAGGGGGTGAGGAGACGTTAGTTTGAGAGAGAACGAGTAGGTGGCTTCGAAGCGACAGTCCTAGACACGGATGGCGTATAGAGTAATGGGGTAGGGGTTCCACGTTATCCCTGTTAGCAAGACAAGGGTACAGGATGTATGCAAACACTCTACGCCCAGAGATCCCCTGGAAATGGTTGAATTAGCGCACCTTGTTCCTTAACTTAGGAGTATCCTTTTCACTCAAATTTCCTATTCTTACATCCAAAAGTTTCAAGAAAGCATCCACTTTCTTCAATTTTACTGACAACTATTCAATTAGCTGCAAGTCTTCCTGAAAATTTATAAATTATAACATAAGTTATGGCGTGAGTTAAATAATTCTTTAGTCCTTTTATAAGTTTTGGCATAAGTTAAATAATTATTTAGTCCTTGGAGATCAGAAGAATAAATTTCAATATTACATGCAACCTTTGGACAAAGTCGAAGACGGAAAGGTAATAAAAAAAGAGGAAAGAAAATTTCCTTTTTTAATTTTTAACGGTTGCATGAAATTTTGCAATATTTAGTAATTCTAAAAATATAATTAATTCTGGGTCAGAGAGTAAAGGGAAGAGAATGATTAATCAGGGTAGCAATTCTGCAGACGATTTCAAATTCCCGGTCATTTCCCGGTTTTTCCCGGTCAAGTTTTTCAATTTTCCCGGTCAACTAAAACTTAA
>JBAGKK010513058.1:0-13842 GCA_037177015.1 Euceroptres primus
ACATCAATTATAAGAGAAAATGTTATCTCTAAAAAGTTATCTGTAATTATTATTATTTTAATATAGAGCTAATTTTTGTTGCTTCCAGGAGAAAATTTGTATCAGTTAAATTGAAGACATGAGAATGACAACTCGTTAAATACCATTTGAAGTTGGCCACCCAAGTTATAGTTAAAATAACCTAATTTAGGGGCCAACTTCAAATGGTCTTTACCGAATTGTCATTCTCATGTCTTCAATTATAGATTATAGATCAGTTAAATTGCTCAGTTGGGTACGGCCAGTAAATTAAATGGTTAGATATGGCCTTAGAATCTTAAATGGATGTTAAACAAACTATAGATCCTTCTAAAAATATATTTCGTTAATATTAATGTTGATGTTCAATTGTTTTATTCTTTTCTGCTGGATAAATCTCAAACTAGTCTGAATTTCTTAATTAAATTTTTTTTCAAACTTTTTCATCAGAAAGTATTCCCAAATAGTTAAATAATAATTCTAAATAGTATTTCAGTATTAAAAAATTATTTTATTCATTTAAAACATAAGAAAACAATAGTTGTACCTATTTAGAAGATCGGCGGTACAAAAAGGTACATCTTTTCAACAATGATAATAATTAGTAAGTAGAAAATGATTTGAAAATCTAGAAATGATTGATTTCTCATCAGAATTGAGTCCTCTAACTGCATGTAAAAACGAAAGTGCTGAAAAAAATTTTCTTGTGCGTAAAGTTAAAAAAAAGCTAAAAAATTACGTAAAAATTGTACCTAATACACCCACTCTACGGCATTTATTTAAATTGCAATATTTTTCATCTTAGAAATTTACACTACCTACTGTACAGCGGTCTCTCCTACTAATTAAACTTAAATCTCGGTTTATGGGGTCTCGGGATACCAGTTCCAGGAATTTTTGGGTGAGGGGTCCAAGGAGACGAAAAAGCCGAGCACGGAGCTCAGCGGAATTGCGCAAGTAGCGTAGCAACAAAGTGCGCAGTAGTGACGCAGTAGAATTCCGTCAGTTCGCATCAGTTCGTTTTCAGTGTTTTGGTTGTGCGTTATGCGTAATAATTCATAAATAATAACTAAATAAAACTTAACAGTAAAGTAAACATTAAATTAAACTTATATTTAAAAAATATTTTTCACTTGTGACAAAAATCAAACAGAAATAGTTCAGACGGCCCTGACTTGTTTACGTTTAGAGAGATCTTGGTTTACCAGAAGGTCATTCAGGCAACCCCCGAAACCCCTAGTAAACCGAGATTTCAGTGTAGTAATCCTTTCACACATTCTTTTCTTCTTTGTTTTTCTTTGCATGGTCATTAAAAATAAATTCTTGGTCAACCGAAATAGCGGAGTCAACAGAAATAAAGTAGATGACAAAAACACAAATTCTTTAAAAATGTGAAAAGTGATGAAAAGTTATTACTTCATTTAACTTTTTATCGTTTTCTTGTCGTAATGCATTTCATGTACTTATCTTATATAAACAATATACAAGATAAACAATATTTGTACATTTCTCATTAATTGCATATTATCCAAGCATAATTATTGTGATTTTTAATTGATTTGCTTTTTAACACATTTGTCGGGAAAAAGTGTTTATCAAGCATGTTGTTCAAGTTTATAATTCATAAAAATTACTTTTATATTGCAAATAGCTAAATGTTGGAAGACATTTTAAAGCAAAATTCAAAGAGAGGAAAATAATTCATTAAAGAAATGATTTCGTCCATTACAAGATACCGAAAAATACAAAAATTCATACCAATCAAAATTGTAAATCATTTTGTGTTTATTTCTTATAATTATTCACATTGTTATTCAATGCATTTATACATTGCCTCACTATACAACAATATAATTATTTTCTAATAAATTTTCCAGCAAATTGGAAATGCCCCAAGTGGAAAAATTATGCATAATCTATGCATAATAAACTATAGGTGGTCATTATGTCAAAATTATGCATATGGCTGATTCCACGTGAGATTTTAATCCAAATTTTTGATTGTCCTGGAAATTTTCTCTCTTTTTCTAGAGCGAAAAAAAATCGACACGCATTTTGTTGTTTAATATGATATGGATATTTTACGAGATATCGACTTTTTTTATTGATCGACTCCAAAAAAACTGTCCTTTTTCAAATGCTTCATAAATCGTCCACTTTTTTACTGACACATAGCCATTTTAGAGAAAAATGTGCCATGTGGTTTACTTCAAGGTGCACGTTTGAATGGTAAAAAATCCATTTGTTGAATAATTTTTATGAAACAATTTCTTAAACAATTTCTTAAACAATTTCTTAAACCATTTAAATTATCTCAAAAGCGACCTATTCGAAATGAATAATTTTTTCTATAATTTGTTATTATAGTATATGGAATACCGTGTAAAAATTTTAGAGTGGACCGTTGGAAATTTTCTGAGATATGATTTTTAATGTGTGCACGCGCGTGCACGATTCGCGGGTGGGCAGCGGCGGCGGCGCGGGCGAAGTACGGATTCGAGCGTGTTTTGTTTTCTAATTATTGTTTGATGGTTTTTACAGGCAGATAAGATGAATAATAGTCTGCGAAATACAGGAAGAAATTTTAGAATACCACTTTTAATCAAAGAAATAATCATGTAATTTTATTATAATTCTTTTTCAAACAATACTTTTAAGGAACAAAAAATCATAATATTTTATTTTTTCACACTTTCTTCACACGTTTTCTATAAACGTTTTTTTCTCTTATGCAAACCTGAGAAGGAGACAGTTTTTGACGTGGCGGAACGAGAATAGCTTTTGATTTTGAGTTCACGATCTCCAACTGGTTCAACGCAATGTATTTTGTGAGTACCCGCTCGCGAATCGTGTATGCACGTTCACACATTAAAATTCATATCTCAGAAAATTTCCAACGGTCTACTCTAAAATTTTTACACGGTATTCCATATACCATAATAACAAATTACAGAAGAAATTATTCATTTTGAATAGGTAGCTTTTCAGATAATTCAAATTGTTTAAGAAATTGTTGCATAAAAATTATTCACCGAATGGATTTTTTACCATTCAAACTTGCACTTTGAAGTAAACCATATGGCACATTTTTCCCTAAAATGGCTAAGTGTCAGTAGAAAAGTGGGCGATTTACGAAGCTTTTGAAAAAGGACTGTTTTTTTGGAGTCGATTAATAAAAAAATCGATATCTCGTAAAATATCCATATCATATTAAAAAAGAAAATACGTGTCGATTTTTTTTTCGCTCTAGAACAAGAGAAAAAATGTTCAGGACAATCAAAAATTTGGATTTAAATCTCACGTGGAATCAGCCATATTCAATAAATCTGAAGGTATTAAAATGTTGGAAACAGTTGAAAACTAGTTGTCATTTGTTTGCAATATTTTATGCATAATGTTTTGTTAAGTGCCTACTAGGGTGTAACATAACTACGAACTTCGTAATTATATATTATATATTTTTCCTGAATGTATGGCACCATCAATTGTATTCCCTACAAACAATTATTATATTTACGAAAATTAACAAAATTAATCATTTTAATCATTTTGAGACAGTTTAAGGCCTCAGGACCACGGTTTAAAATTATTTTAAAAAGAAAAGAAAAATATGCATTTATTTTTTCACCAAACAGGGTGTCCTAAAAAAACATTGAGTTCTTTTAGGACACCCTAGTGACTACCCATAGTTCGCATAATTTTTCCACCTGGGATTATAGTTTGAAATGCCAAAAATATTACATACCTCTTGTTTCTTTTTCACGATGTAGTTTTTGGAACTGTTATTATCCCAAAATTCTGAGCCATCAGTGCGATATCGCACGCAAAACTCGATGACATTCGACTTGACAGGTAAGGTCAGACTAAAACGAAAGGTGTCGTACAGATTGGTTAACGTTGGTTGATGGGCACCTGGCTGTTCAACAAAAATGCAGTACACGTCTTCATGTGTAATCCAACAGTCTGAACTGACTCTGATGACCACTTCCTTGTCGTAGGCAAGATTTTTCACCTTCACTGTGCCCATGAGACACTGATCAGCCTCACGGATTATTACATTCTCCAGACTGACCGCTTCTTGGTCCAATTTCCTCCGATAAGTGAGGTAGTCACTGGCTGGCTGTGAGAAACATATTTCCCATGGATATTGTCCACTATTTGTCAATATTTTTTCACTGGGATTTAATTCCTGGTTTCTTAAAACTTTCGAAATAAAGGTGTTCGTCCAAAGGGGTGGAACGTTGCTTGGTTCTTTCATAACTCGGACCTGAAATCAAATCAAGTATTATAAAAAATATGAAATTATTAAAAATATCCATCTTACAAACCACATTAATTTTTTATTTAAATTTGTTTTATTTAATTTAATATTAGTTTTTTATGTATACCAGATTATAATAAGATTAAAGCGACTGAAAAAGACTAAAAACTAGAAAGACTAAGAAAAGACTAAAGACTAAAGACTAAAAGCGACTAAAAAAGATTACAGGGAATGTAATTACAGATTACAGGAGTGTTACAAGGATTATGAAAGATTATAGAGATTACAGAAGATTAATAGAGTTTTAGAAGATTACAGTTATTACAATTATTGTGTAGAAGAAGGTTGAAGGATTAAATGAATTTTCACAACGCTTTTAACTCAAGATCATTTCTTACACCTTGAAGGGTATCTATGTAGAATTATTATTTTATAATAAATTACTGAAAGTTCATGAAAATTCCTTTTTAAATGTAGGAAAGAACATTTAAAAATCTCACTATTTATAAGGTTTGAAAAGAAAACGTTGAAAAAATTCGAAGTGTTATCTCTCAAGATATTTTTAAAACATCTTGATTAATTTTTATAACTTATTAGCTTAAAATATTAGAAAAGAATTCTTAGTATTCAAATTCATTCAAATGCCCCGTGTGTCCCTGCAGTTTCACAGACTGAATATTAATTTAGACTACCAGATTTATGTGTTCAACGACCCTGCTCTCAGCCTTATCCCAAAATATAAATTCATTCCTATAGTACTTTATCATCGTCTTCTTTAAATTCTAAACCTTATTTAAAGACGTTTAGAACTTTCAAAAGTGAATGTTTTGTAAATAAGAAAAACTTGTGAAGCATTTAAAAGTTTATCTTTGATTTACTAGTTTTAAATTTAAAGTCCTGCAGTCTTAAATCTTAAAATAATTAATAAAATTGCTGGAAACTGAAAATTCTTTCGAAATTGTACAAATTATATACATCCAAAGAGAGAGAGAGAGGGGGGTGGATGCAATGGTCAGAATATCTTATGCTTACTTTCTTTTGAATTCTGCAAAATCTATGAGATTATCTCTCTCCATTATTAAAGAGATTTTTTTCAACCTCAATCAGAAAAAAGTTTTTTAAATTCAAAACAAAATCTTTTTAAATAAAAAAATTGAATTGCTGTGGAGTCAAGAAAACATATGTTTGATTCATACAAATATTATTTGCGAGGAGATATTCACTCCGGAAATCATACTCGGAAATCTCTGGAAATCTCAGTCTATCTCTCTTTTTTTCAATTGTTTTCCTATTTCTGCCTCACATCCACTCATTGGCAATCATTGGAAATCAGAGGAATTCACGGCAGTCGATTGTCCAGTGAATAGCCCCTCGATTATTTGAATAAAAAAAAATTGTTTGAATCAAACTTTTTTCTGATCGAAAAAATGTTTTTTTAATGTAAACTAATTTTCATAGCGAATCAAGAAAAAGAGGTGAAAAACGATTTTTTAAACTTGAAAATAGGTTTTCTCTTAGTGCTCTCCTTCAATTATACCAAATAAAAATATTCGATCAACAACCTGCATACAATTCAATAAAATTGAACTTAAATCACTCATATTTTCAGGGATTATAGCAGTTTAGAAGTTTAATTTTAGAAAAAATAGGGGATTTTTTTCGAAAAAAGGGGAAAAACTTGTTTCTTTTAAAAATATCAAGCAATCCAATAAAAATTATTAAATACAACATTTTTATAAGAAAACTCAAATTTCATTAACAAATAAAATTATATTGACTGCACCTAAACCAGCAATTAAATCAAAAAAATATTATCAGAAGCTATAATATTCTCGAAAAAAAAATTTAATGACACGTTGAAGTTAACGAAAGAGAGAAATTCCGACAGCAAATATTTCCGAACAAAAAATTTGTCGACTAAAAATTAACGACATACATTATGTACATACAAACATTTTCGGCAGCTAAAATTGCTAACAAGAATTTAGATTTCTGAATTATGAAATTATGTACCAAAATTTAAAATTTTCGACCAATCAAATTCCTGAAATGAGTCTTCTAAAATTCTGCAGACTCTTAAAAAATCGTCAAAAATCTTACATTCTTGTCTAGAATCTAATAAAATACTCCACAAACTAGAGTTTCAGAACCTTTAGAATTTTCTTAAGTTTTCTAAAATCCTTTATGAAATCTTCTGAATTTTTCGACAATTTTCTAGAATTTTTTAGAATATTTAAAATTTTCCATGTACTTGTAGATTCATTAAATCTCCTAAAATCTTTCAAAACCGTCTAGAATCTTCAAGATTTTTTATAATGTTTTAGAATATTTTAGAAATTTCTTGATCCTTCCAGAATCTTCTAAAACCCTCCAGCATTGTCTAGAACGTTCTAAAATTTCCCACGATTTTTTAAATCTCTTACAGAGATATCCAAACTTTTTCAGAATTCTAAAATTTTCAAAAATACCCCAAAATCTATTACGATTTTTTAAAATATTCTAGACTGTTTCAGATTCTAATATCTTTCTAGTCCCTTCCAGACTTTTTTTAAGCGTTTCGAAAATTCTAGAGAATTCGAGAAAGATTTTAAAAAGAGTCTAGATTCTTGAAGATTATGGGGGTCTTTTGCAGATTTTAGAGGGTTCTAAAAAATTCTGCAGAATTCTGGAGTTCAAAATATTCTGGTGGATTCTATAAGATTTTGAAACAGTCTAGTATATTTTTTAAAAATATCGAAGAATTTTGGGAGATTCTTTAAGATTTTATAAGATTATAGGAAAACTCAGAAAAAAATTTAGAAAATATTCTATAGAATAACCAGAAGATATTAGACGGTTATGGGACAGTTTAGAAGATTTGATTATGGAAAATTTTAAGACACTGAAAGAGTCTGGAAGATTTAGAGTCAGTCTAGAATATTTTATAATAAATTTTGAAGATTCTAGAAGACTCTGAATTTCTAAGTTTTTAATATTATTGCACGGGTTTTTGAATATCATAAGTTTCTATTTATTATAATTTTTGGAAAATTAATCGATACTTTGAATAAAAAAAGGGAAAAATTCTCAAAAATAGAGATTTTAGGGGATCTTGAGAAAAATAAGGGGAAAAAGGAGAAATAGGAGACTGCATAGTAAAAAAGAATATTTAAAATTGTTACACCTTAAAACGTTTTGAATTAAATTCAGTGAAATTTGTCTTGGTTTAAGCAATGTTGATCTAAATTAATAACACGTTACCATAACGTGATATTAAATTTAGACCAATTAATACCACGTTACCTTAACGTGATATTAAATTTAGACCAATTAATACCACGTTACCTTAACGCGATATTAAATTTAGACCAATTAATACCTCGTTACCATAAATTGGTATTAAATTTAGACCAATATTGCTTAAATTAAGACAAATTTTATTAAATTTAATCCAAACCATATTAAAGTGTAACAATTTCAAGTATTCTTATTACTGTGCAGTCCCCTATTCTCCTCTTTGCCCCCTATTTTTTCAAGATTCCCTAAAATCTCTATTTTTGAGAATTTTCCCTGAATTTCAGAAGTAAGTTTTAAATTCAAATTTTCCTTAAAATCAAATCAATTTTGCTTAAATCCAGACAAATTTTACTGAATTTAATCCAAACCATTTTAAAACGTAATAATTTTAAGTATTCTTTTTCACTGTTTTTACCGTTTTACCTTTTTTCCCCTATTTTTTTCAAGATCCCCTAAAATCTCTATTTTTGAGAATTCTCCCTGAATTTCAGAACTAAGTTTTAAATTCAGATAAATTTTACTTAAAACCAAATTAATTTTGCTTAAATCCAGAAAAGTTTTACTGAATTTAATCCAAACCATTTTAAGGCGTAACAATTTTAAGTATTTTTTTTACAGTGATGAATGTGATCCCTGTATTTTGCCGAAAATTAGTTTAAATTGCTAATTTAACTTTTTTTAAGATTAGAACGGAATAAAAAATGAGGTGAAAGCTGCTCACTTCAGTGAGGGGTCGTCCGCGATCGTCAGCAAACACTACTCGCTTTTTCCGTTTATTTATGACTTCGTCACTGCTCTTCAATAAACCACCAAGGTTCAATGACCCTGAGGAAAGACATGGCCTTATTCGCGGTGGTACTGATCTGTTAGTGATTGGAGGTGTTGTGACCATTAAGGAGCTGTACAATAGTGGGCTGTACACTGGGGGACTGTGCCCCAAAATCAGCTCCGCTGGCATTGCTGCTATCGAACACATTTAGATCTGAAACATAAAAAAGTAAATTTCTTAAAATTTGCTCACTAATAAATTTTTTGACTTTAACGAGGAAAGGAATAATTTTCGCGTGTTTTAGTTTCCGAGATATTCGTGTTTTTGTGAGCGAGGATCAAAATTCTCGATTTTTGAGTTTTTAATAGAAAATCTTACTTTAAATTCTAATAATCTTGCAGAATCTAAGTAAAATTCTGTAGACTTTTTGAAGATCTTCAAAGAAAAATCTAGAAGAGAAAGATTTTGGAAGTTTATAGAGGAGTTCAGGAGGATTTTAAAAGATTTTGAAACAGTGTATAATATTTTTCTGAATTATAATAGATTTTGAGGTGTTTTTTGTGGGTTTAGGAAAATTTCAGAATAGTCTTAAAAAAGTCAGGATATCTCTGTAAGAGGTTAAAAGTTCTTGGAAGAGTTAAGAAGGTCCTAGAAAATTCTGGAGGATTTTAGAAAATTTTGGAAGAAGCAGGAAGTATTTGAGATTCTAAACTATAGTATCTATAGTAGATTCTAAACTAAACTATAAAGTCTATAGCAAATTTTGGAAAAATATAATTTCATTTTGTTAATTAAATTTTATACGTTAAATTGTACTTGATCTTCGAAAATGGATCAATTCGGCATTTTTCAAGTTAGAGAGTTCGATTTTTAAAACGATTCGTGCGGATATTATCTGGAAATATGTTCCTATACCAATAATTATACGTAACATGACAGAAAAAAAATATTTTTAGATTCGAACAAAATCTGTTAGGTCACTGTAAAATTAGTAAAATTTAACTGAATATTAATCAGGGTTTATTGCATATAAGGGGCATTATTTCTCAAGTGTATCCAGACCAAAAAATGAATTTCTCCGATCGGGCTCAAATTTACAAAAAGTTTAGTCCTATTAGATGGCACTTAAAAAAAAAAATATTGATCATTTTGGTCAAAAACTCGCCGAGATAGAGGGGGTGAAATTTTTTTACTTTGCGCAAAAAGCCTCTATTTCGGATATATGTAAATATCTTTTTATGTATGGCATATAAAAAATGTTGACCCAAACGTTTTCGATAGACTGTTTCCCAATATTTCGAATGAAATAAAAAAATTTTTGAAGAATTCAAAATTTAGCCATCATTTTTAAAAATTAAAAATATTTTTGATTTTTTTTAAGTACTTCCGTTTTTTTTCTTTTTTTTAAACTAAAAATAAAGCTCGAGATGCTTACTTTCAGATCCTTGAATAACAAAATGTTTTTTGTTGTGTTTAAAAAATTGAATTTTAAGTAACCTGGTCAATTCAAAAAACTTTTCCTATGCGCGAAAAAAAACAGAAAATTTTTTGCAGGTACAGTTTTTGATAAAAAACAATATTGTAAAAACGGAAATTCAAAAAAATTTTTTGTTGATTTTCGAATTTTTTAAAAATTTTCAAAAATGAAATTTTTTTAATTTGGTTAATTGCGCATTTTTAATATGCAATTTACATGTAATGTAATAATATAATAAGTCTGAATGTTATTTGTACATTAAAAATGCGCAATTAAACAAATTTAAAAAATTTCAGTTTTGAAAATTTTTTAAAAATTCTAAAATCAACAATTTTTTTGAATTTCTGTTTTTACAATATTGTTTGTTATGAAAAACTGTATATGCAAAAAATTTTGCGAATTTTATTCATGCATAGGAAAAATTGTTTGAATTTGCCAGGTTACTTAAAATTCAATTTTTCTAAAACAACAAAAAACGACATTTTGTTATTCAAGGATCTGAAAGAAAGCATCTCTAGTTTTAAGGTAGATGTCTCAGTAATCTTACCGGTCCCAGTAGTCGTGCAATTGGCACATAACCTGAATAAATAATTATAAAAGATCTTTAAAAAAGTATTTAGTACCAGAAAATATCGAACTTTAGCATTATTTATTATCAAAATCAAGTATAAAAAGTATTTATACAAACAAGTATAAATGCTTAAAAAAAAGACCCTAGCAATCCAAACGTTATTTTCTTATTTCTAATTTTAAAAAGATAATTTACAGCTACAAAAAGTATATTTACCAAAGAAAAACGTCAGAAACATGTTTATATCGGCCTTTTCCAAAATGCCTAAACATGAATGTTATCATTTTTATCACAGTGTGACTATAGATAATTCTAATTAGAGCTGAATCAATAATTAGAATAAAATTTAAAGTACATATATTGCATATGTTTAATTTGGAATATTGAAAACTTTCACATCTTCAAATTACAAAAGTGTAGAAGTTCTCATTGAAAACTACTTCAAAATTTATAATGGACATTTTAATTAATGAAGTAATCAATAAACAGTTTATAAATTATTTTTGATTTTTAAATTGTAAACTGTTTTCTGATTCATTGAAATAATATATTCAATATTTTCCTGAAATAATCACGAAAATCTTCCAACATGTCACATTTCGAACAGAATATTATTCATTCTACAATCAATAAAGAAATTGAAGCAGAAAGACAAGGACAAATGCAAATTGCGCATCAACAAATTATTTTCAATGTCCTTATGCTAAATTTAGAGAGTAAGTGGCTAAGAAGTCTTGGCAATTATGGGTCGAAGCTTCTAAATAACCATTGGAGCCGGTCCAATTGAAGATGAACCACTGTCAGATTTGCTTCTCTCATAAACAATATTTCTTGTGTTCGTAGAGTTTATATTCTTTATTATTATTATTATTATTATTATATTTTAGTTCAAATTTATCACAGGCCCTGAAGGGACCTGGTCGTAAGGCCGCTAGTATGAACTAAGTCAAATACAGCAAATTATTATTATTATTATTATTATTATTATTATTATTATATTATTTTCAGTAATCCATGGAATCAAAAATTTCAGTAGAATATCGAATTTAAATTTCCTTTGATATATTACGTTAAAATAATGGGATTTTTATTCTTAAAAATAATGATCCTATTCTAAAAATATCGTTAAAAATTAACCATATAAAAAAATTCAATTAAAAAACATTTAATGCCCTTTTATTGTTAACAGAATCAGAAATATTTTTAATTTCTTTTGATATACCCTCATTTATTCCAGAAACTAGAAAACTAGGAACTGAGAGAGCAAAGCAAAATTTTCCTTTGTTGTTCCGCATAATTATTTTTAGCATAAATATAAAATTTATATCACGCTGTCGATTAGTGGCTCATTATCGGGACACAGATCAACAATTATTGAAGAATATTTTTTTCTTATCGAAGAGGGTCGAAGAGTTCGTGCTAAAAGGAGCGTGATAACTACAACCACGATTTCACTCCAATGCCTTCCTTTTTCTCTAAATTTGTATTTTGCAAACACACAGTCAAATTGAATTATAAATAAAATATATATTAATTTATAACTTAATAAATTTACGCCAATAAATATTAGAAAAACAAGCAATGTTGTAGTTTGCTAATACAAAGCCATTCTAAAAATCATTATAGACGTGTTGCATATTTGAAAAACCTATATAAAATTTTAAAGAATATTTTTAAAGTTAAAATCTCTTCCAATTTAAAATCTTAAAATAAATAAACATCAGAGCAATAATTTTTGAAATTTTTTTTTAAAATGCATAAAATGCTTCTCCATGATACTAAAAATGATTAATTGACAGTACCTCGAAAAACCATACTATTAAAAGATGCCAATTGTGAAGTACAATCATAAAAAGAAAAATCTTTCTTTTGTGCTAATCAACTTCCTGTCACTCATGTGCATTTATTTACAAACAAGACATATGCGGTACAACACAATTCAATGGCGTCGGCAGTAAAAGTAGATTTGGTTGTCAGACAGACAATCATAAATTTTGATTTTTATTCAAAAAAAGATGTATATCCATTACTTGAACGAGAAAATCACGTATTAGGTACCGTTAAAGATCCTAAAAAAATTCATCGTTTCTTTTCCTTCATATTTTCATTCACGACACTTTATTTTTAGCATGAGAGACGTAGATAGGGTGGCAATTATAAACAGCATTATAGGTATCGTAAGAGAGTTAATAAAACGATTTGTGGAAATAATAGCAACATTACCGGCATTAATAAATGACATCGTAACGTCGTACTGATGGGATAAAAAGAAAACAATCCGCAGCTGACATTTACGCTTTCCTTTATAACATAATTTAAGAGGAGATATATTCCATTAAAGCTTATAATACTTATTAGTCTTTGAATGTGAAAATGATATCAGGCTAATAACTTTACACTTCCGCTACAATTGTAAGTAAAGTGTATATTTATGATATATATTTTTTATAAATAATATAAATGCATTTTTTTCTTTGAGGAAGCACCCAAACTTTTTGCAGGCTTGCAATAACCCAGGTGGAAAAATTATGCATATTTTCTTGCACAGTGCGACTATCGATAGTTCATTATGCATAAATTATGCATAATTTCTCCAACTGGCAAAATTTTGTTTAGTTTAAATAAAAACTTGTTTAAATCAAGAAAATTTTTTTACTTGACTTTAACCCTTTTCTAATTGCATCAAAGAAACATTTTCTCAGTGTACATTGCAAGATTCCACCGTTTCCAAATAGGAATTTGTCATACGTTTTTGTTTGGTTTTTATAAATAGAAGAAGAGAAAGAGCACTACTGTGAATCTTCTTGTTCTAAATTTAACATCAAGTTGTAGATTCTTGATCGTCGAACTGGTTAAATGTTAAAACTTTGAATGAACCAGTCAGACCAGTGGTAAAGTCACCCATATAAATCTCACGACCTCTACCCACATACATTTTGGGCGTCTGTCTTTCTTGGGCTAAATCGGGAGGAGAAAGGCGTCAAGGAGGCGACTACGCCCCAATATTTATATTCATCTTTAGGCATGTGACAATCTGACAATCCAGACATTCCGTATAAATATTCTTAAGCTTATAACACAAGCTCACAAGCTATTAAGCAACCAGCGCTATTCATTCAATCTTCCTTCTCGCCCCTAATAGCTTCCGTCTTATGTTAAAACTCCCACTTCCTGATGGATATTTTAGGTATTTCGTTTATTGTATTTTAATTTCAATTTTAAAAACACAAGAATTATTTTAAATTTTATAATGCAGAACAGATTTATTATATTATAGCTTCCACTATTCTTTTTATATTTAAACTATTTAATAATGTAGGTATAGCAGCATTCCATTCTAACAACCTTTGAAAGGAATTAAAAATTACCAAATTGATCTTATTTTGTAAAATAAAACTCTCTAAATCTGAATTAGTAGTTTTCTACTAATGAAATAGTGCCGAATCGTTTACCAATTGCTTTAGTAAGCA
>JBAGKK010513080.1:0-13838 GCA_037177015.1 Euceroptres primus
CGGATAAGATCGCTAAGGATCGGTGATAACACTTGAATCACATGGATTCTTGTCAACTACAATTTTACGCAGTAACAATAAGTGTGCTAAAGCACAATACAATCTCATAATTTTTTCGAAAGTCTTTGGTGAAGAAAAATTATTTCTTAAGTTCTTGACAGTGATTTTCACAATTAAAACGTAAATTATTTATCCAATCAAAAAACGGTTGATGGAAAATTGGTGGATCTTTTTGGGCCAATAATTTTTTTGTAAGATTTTCACATATCTCATGTTTTTGGCGGGGAAATTGAATTTTTAATTTAATTAACAAAATTTTTAAGAATAAAACGAAAACCACTTATCCTATCAAAAAATAGTTATTAGAAAATTTGTAGATCTATTTAAGATCAATGATTTTTCCATTGAATATTTTTTATTATCTTACGTTTTTTTTGCGGGAAAATTTGAATTTTCGATTTTTTTACAAAATTCAAAAATTTGTTATTCCAGTCTTGTGGAGCTTTTAAAAAGCAATGTTTTTTTTCTCATAACCTTTTTTTATATCGTGCGTTGGTTAGCCTAAAATCTTCATTTCCTTTTGATTTTTTGAATCTTAAAAACGCTATCAGTCTGATAAGTTTTATTTTATCGAAAAATGTCATAAAGTAAAAATTGTTCTTCTTTCTAAATACTATGAATATCTGTGCATATAATTTGTAAATTGCAAAAAAGTGGTCTCAAAAATTTTCAAAATGCTGTAACTTTTTGAATATTCATTTAAAATGGCTCACTAACTAACTTGACCTTTATTTTAGGACAGTACAAGAGTATACCAAAGGCCAATCCAATCTGTCAATTCTTTCGAAAGTTATCGTGCTAACGAAAAAAAATCTACAGACACACAGACAGACTGACACACAGCGTGCTGGAAACTGATTCTGCAGTCAGAATTGCCGTACTGAATCGTGTTTTTCTTCTAAACTACAAAAGAATCCTTCAAAACAATTTTTTTTTCGTAGTAAATGATCTAAAGCAGGGATGGCCACGGACCAGCTCTTACCGCCTTTGCTAGAATGGAGGTGGGAGCACGGCCGCTTTCGGCCGGTAAGTTCGGAGAAGCGCTCGAAGAAAGGCAACAAAAGCATAGAAAAAGCGAGACAGGGTAAGCACTGAAAGTGGTCCGTGGCCCTCCCTGATCTAAAACAAACAATGGAAATGATTCTAGACTAGTGTAGTATTTCCTACAGTATTTTGGCCTGCTGAAATTGAATCTGAAGTCAGAATTGCCATACTAAATCGTACTTTTAGCGACCTCAAAAACGGTCCAGTATAATTTATCTCGTTTTTTTTTGTATATTTGAATCCGCCATCTTGAATTTAAACATTTTATTTTTCTGACTTGAGAATCGTACTCAGAGACTCCAAAAACCCACGAGCAAAAGTTTTCAGAGCTATATGCCTTTTTTTGTAAATTTGAATCCGCCATTTTGAATCTGCCATCTTGAATTTGAAAAATTTAATTTTTGGACTTAAGATTCGTACTTGTCGACCCCAAAAACCCCCGAGTACAAATTTTCAGACTCATATGCCTCTTTTTTATGGCCCTGTGTAAACGAAAATGATAATTTTTCCATTTTTTCAGTTTTTTGGCATTCCATAGCTATAGTGAATTTAAATGCTCCTAAAAACTACAAAGAGATTATTGCAGGTGATGTACTAAACTGTCAATTGGCAAAAAGAAAAAGAAAATTCTGCCATTTTTCTAGTGTATTGCGAATTTTGATACTTTTCTTCATTTTCTGGCCCACTGTGCGTTGTTTTCGTTATTCGCGGGCAATTACAAAATGTGCCATGTTCAATGAATTTAATCTAGAAATATTCCTTTTCGTTGCCTTGTGCGCTGCGTCGCGTCGCTTAGTGACGCGAATCGCGGGGAGAGCAGGTGGGCTTATGGGCGAGAGGGCGGGAGGAGGGGAGTTAATGCGTCGGGCGCGAGAGATTCGGCTGCTTGAGACTACCATATTTGGTGAAAATATCAGCTAGTTGTACTGCGCAAGTGCGGAGTGACAAAAGTGCGGCTACAACGTTCCTTAAATGTATAACCCATTCTGTTTGTAGATACCCGCTCTCCCAGAATGACGAAAACAACATCGCCGAGGTGCGTAAAATTAATAATAAACAAATAGAGGAGACAAAAGTTCTGACCACCAAGCTCTTTAGAATTTAATGCACTTTAATATAACAAAAATTAAAAATCGGACCAAAATGGAAGGCTCTGGACATTTTTGAACGAAAAAAGTGCATTTCCTCCCAGTGTGCGTTCGTTCTCAGCCTTAAGTAGAGTAAATAAATTTTGAATTTCAGTTATCATTGTCAATTACTATTGAAGTAAATTAAATTATAGATTATTCGTTCCGAAACGTAGTTGCACGTAGTTGTGATTTGTTCTGCTGTCGTGGGACATCCGGTAGGAATGAAGTTCCTTTCGTTGGTATAGAAGTATATTCTTCATCAAAGAATTTACGTTTATTTAAAAAAACTATTAAGGGATAGGTTATCATTTCATAATCAAGTACACTCATCGCTGAATTTCAGACCGGGCTCGGAGGTAGACGGCCTTAAATTCAATGCTCTTAAAATCCAGTTTGAACCGGATTTAGTGCGACGAACGAGCAGTCTTATGTCAACATTCAGGACCGCAAATATAGCCTCTGAACGTATAAAATAAATACGCAGAGAGTCGGGATGTAAACAATTTCTGGCGGCCCTAACTGTTGGAGCAAAGGCCTTCAGTGTCGCTCGTCAAAGAACGTTCAGGGAGGTAGACAGAATCAGTGAAGCGTGAACGACCATGAAGCCGGCCCGAAATCCAGAAGCCGGAAATCCAGCGATGAGTGTATATTAAATCAATAATAGTAGATTGCGTGACACGGGGAGAAGCAGCGATGGCCGACGAGTGTGAAAGGTTGCTGCACGAGCGAGAGAGAGAGTTGCACGAGAGTGAGAGTGTGGGCGTGAGGGATAGTGAGGGCGAGGGCGAGGGGGAGAGCGAGAGAGGGGCGAGGGAGGGAGAGAGAGGGATTGAGCTTCGAGAGAGAGAGAGGGGACGAGAGAGAGAGCGAGAGAGAGAATAGGTATACGCTACATACAGATGTATAATTATAGGTAGCGTCGCACGCCATATGTTTCAACGCTCACTCGAGAAAGAGTGAGAGAGCGGAGAGAGGGGGGTAGGTATACACTACATACAGTTATATAACTATAGCTTGCGTTATCGCTCTCTCTTTGTGCGACATTCGTTATACACTTCCGTAACGCTTTTATTTAACGCTTTTTCGTGACGATTTTTGCTGGTTAGCTCCCGACCCGGACGTGCCATAAGGAACTTCGTTCCAAAAACTATTTGCGATCCAGTATGTGCGAAGACAGATTAAATAAAGAAAAGAGGTTTCATTGAAGCCTCTTATCTGCAAACAATAGACTATGAAAATATTATTACGGATTTTGCAGAAAAAAAGTGCTACGAGTATTGTTGTAATCGATATGTTACGAATATATTATTGGCATTATTTTAACAAATTAATACAGTTATAATAAAAGTATCTTTATAATGTTGTAGTTTTTTACATGTTCACATATCCTTTTTTTTTATTTAGTGCATTGCATCTTAAGGAAATTAGCATTGACAAAGGGCGGCCTTTCTCTTGGGTAGCCTAAGGCGGCGTCAAAGGTAAGTCCGACACTGGCAAATGCACACGTACACTCTTTTTTCTAACGCAATTTTCTGACTGGTTGATCTTTAGTCATTAATTACTCGTTAATTATGCATCCCACAATTTTTTTTATGTGAATTTTTTGTTCAGCTTTTTATATCGAATATACCATATAAAAATGTACTTTGAGTACTAGGACACCCTGTATATCACAGAGAGACGGAAGAATAGTGTAGTGCATTCATGTATGCCTTCTTTGCGGCCTGAAGGTAGGCTTAAAAAAACGATGATTTTCTATATAAATTACATGAAACAATTGACTATTCATGTAGAAAACTATGGTTTTTCCGAAGCCTACACTGAAAAAATTTTAGTACACCAGACGCGCCACCTATGGGGCAACTGTTATCCCTGAATGAGGCCCAAAACTGAGGCACCAGTTGTTCCATTGGCAGCGTTTGCGCACTACTGCGCGCTACTGAAACATCTGCTGTGCCAATTTGGTGCAGCTGCTGCCCCAAATCGGCACAGCAGACGTCTCAAACCAAAGTATAACGTTTGTCCTAGCGTTGAGCGCTAGCTGCAACGTCTGGTGTACCAGAATTTTTACATTCTTCTCATTTCAGTGTACACAGAGCGTAGACACTCAATGCTTCAGGAGTGCAGACACATATTCGTCGGCGTCGTCATCAAATGAGCCCGCAGTTATTTAAGATAAGATAATAGATGATTGAGATTATATCAGATTATATCCAGATGATTTGTAAATAACGTAATAAAAAGATTAAATAAATTGAAAAAAACCAATATAAAAACAAATAAAAATACATAAATAATTACTAGAATAATTATTTATGTATTTCTATTTGTTTTTCTATTGGTTTTTTCATAAAAGTGTGTTTTAAGAAAAAACCAAAGATAATGGAAGCATGTTTTGAAACAGTTTTTATTTTAAACTTGTAATAATTTTTACAAATAAAAGTTCATACTGATTCATAGCTGATTGTAAGAGTACATACAAACAAATTTGAAAAGTAAAAGTAAATTTAGCCGTGAACTGCAACGATAATTATTAGGACGAAAATGATAACAGCAAATTACCAACTGACTCTCGAACACTTCTTTATAGCTTAGGCCCAGCAAATGCGAATTACCCGAGGCCTGAACTCACTCCGAACCGGTAATTTCGCATTCCGGGTATTGATAGTACTTTTCACGGCGGGTTGATCGACAATTTCGAATTGAAAACTTTTGTTTATCTCTCGAATTAAACATTTTTACTGAGCAGAACAAATCACAACTACGTGCAACTACGAAAGTTCACACAGCTGGGAAGGCATCCTCACCTAACGTTGATTTGAGTAGCAGAAATATTAAGAATGAAAAAGGCACTTTTGTAGTAGATACTGGGGTTGAATGGAATTTAATCAAAAGGAGGAAGATAAAAACTGGTGCATCTGTAGATTTTCAAGTTAAATATAATTTATTTGGCATTACAGATCAGTCTGTAAAAACTTCTGGGGAAGTATATATAGATATTAATGGGATTGCTTGTCCATTCCAAATAATGCCAAACGCTTTTCCTGTGAGTTGCGACGAGATGTTGGGAATGCCTTTCTTAGCTGATTCAGTAATCGATCTGCCGACAAAAACAATAAAGCATAAATTAGGCGAATTTCCATTTGTTACACCACCTAAAAAGGGAACAACCCTTATTTTAAAATAAAGAACAAAACAATTAGTAACTTTGCCAGTAATTAATACAGATCTGTCAAAAGGTTATTTGCCTTTAATACCGACGGGTTCGGGCGTGTATTTGGGAGAGTCTTTAGCAACCGTAAGGGACGGAAATATTCGTGTTTATTGCGTTAAAACTAATACCAGGGACGTAGAACTTTCAATTTCACCCGTGATTTTAGAAGAATTTGAAATCGCTAAAACTACTTTGCGATCTGAGAAGGAAGACAATGTCGAAAATAAAACAGAAACTAATTTGTCAAACCGAATTGAAAAATTAGAAAAAAAACTCCATTTAGAAAATTTAAAGAAAGAGGAGAAGGAAAGTCTTTTGAAAACTGTAGCTAAATTTCTTTATCACTTTTTCTTAGAAGGATATAAATTGGGGTGCACAAAGGTTATTCAACACAAAATTAATACTGTAGATGATGTTGAAGTTTGTTTTGAGACAGTAGGCCATCCCAAGGCAGCAAGCTCTATACCCAAACCTAGTTCCGGTCGATGGGGAGCGCGCCAGGGTGTAAAGGTGACAGAAACAGGTGCACATGTTTTAGAGGGGCGTGAGTCGGTCCGTCGTTTGCTGCCTGCAGCTGGGTCACTCAAAGGCCACAAGAGCACACCGGCGACAGGTTGCGGCGGGACTGGCGCGCGGGTCTCCCCTCCTCTCCCTGGTAGTGTAGTAAGGGCACGGGCATCCGGCATCGATCGAGGAAAGTACGTGCAAATGATGAGGGCTATAACAGGGACGGGGGAGGGTGACTTTTTGCGTTATCGCTTCCTTTTCTCGGAGAGGTGGTCTCAGTTGAGGAGGCACGGTCTCCGAGATTTGTCTCTGGGGGAGGTGGCCTCAATTGTGGAGGGACGTTCCCCGGGGGAGATAGTCTCAATTGAGGAGGCACGGTCTCCCGAAAGGAAGTTTCCTCTGGTGGAAACTCTCCTTCCCAATAAAAGGGTACTTGGTGGACCAGCTGGCCACGCGGAAGTGTGTGCATCTGCAGAGCTTGATGAAAGGCCATGTGGGCCAGAAAAAACGGTCGGCGGAGTTCTGGGAGGATCCGTAGTGATGGTCTTGAAAAATCTGGGGAGATGGCTTCAGTGGAAGAGGCACGCTTTTCGGATTATGTCTCAGGAGACAGGGGCTGCGAGCCCTTGCTTCTCGGAGGGGCGGTCTCAATGTGGGAGGCACGGTCTCCGAGATGGGTCTCAGGAGGAGGTGGTCTCAATTGAGGATAGACGCTCTCCTGGAATGATGTTGAGTGGAACCGATGGACTATTGACAGATGTTAAAAATAATAGAGATGATGATTATGATGATGACGTTTTGGACAGAAATGAATTTTAGAATTTGACTGGAGTTTGGGGGGATGTTTTGGCAAGTTTGCGTGAAAATGATGACGAAGACGAGACACCTAAAAAAGGAAAAGAATGAGATAAAACTGTTTTTTTAGAGACGGGTCAAATTTTGCATGCAGGTTTAAAGCAAGGAAATGTAGTACTTACTCCGCTGTTTCAGCTTAGTAAAGATAAGGTGTGAATGAGAGATGACCACATCCTTATTTTGTTTCGTGTGATGGGGTGCTCACTACACCCCTAGGTCGTGAGCTAGTAGACAATTCGATTATCAATCCCTCGTACCTAAAAGATCCAAATGCAGAGGTGGGTTACGTTACATCTTTTTCTCATGCTGGACGTATGATTTATAATTTATACATAAAAGAAAATTTTGATCCAAAAGTTTTTGCAAAAAACATAGAAAATGTGGTGAACACATTAAGAGAAGCCCTTGAATCGAGAAAAAATAAAACTTTTAGTATATCTCGTGAGGGGAATGGATTTGATAAATTGCCATGGGCCGTAATAGAAAAAATGTTTAGAACTCATTTTGGTAAAGGAGGATTTCAGATAACAGTATGCACAGGCGAGGTTCAAATTCCCGAGGTAGAAAAGCGTCCAGATATAATCCGGAAATGTCACGACTCAACTTTCGGCGAACATAAAGGTGAAACGAAAACATTAGAGAGAATCAGAGAACGTTTTTATTGGAAGGGCATGAGGGACAAAGTAAGGAATTATGTCAAAACGTGCGAAATTTTTCAGAAAAGGAAATTAACTAGAATCAAAACTAAAATGCCGATGCGAATAACATATACTCCGATTAGAACTTTCGAAAAGGTACAAATTGATTTAGTGGGTCCTTTGCCTATCACCGAGTCCGGTAATTAGTACATGCTTAAATGGCAAGATAATTTGAGAAAACATTTGGGTGCTATCCTACGTTCGAAAATAGATTCACCTCACATCGCAGCAGCACTCGCTGAAAATTTAATTTGTGTCTTTGGTTGTTCCGAAACAATTCAAACAGATCAGGGATCACAATTCATGAGTAATATTATGGAACAGAAGTTTAAAGTTTTAGAATTGGAATTTGAATTGAGGTGAAAATTTTCTAAATATAATCAAGGAAAGAACCCTTATACTTAAATCTAGGGGCAGATTAGATTATTGGAAAATATCTGAAACAATATAAGGAAACGAAAGGGGAGAATTTAAAAACAAAATAAATTATTTAATCATTTTGGATTTAAATTCTGTTAAGCTAGGAAACTGACTAAAACTGGTTGAAGTATTTCAGGTTTAAAATATATTTGAAGGATGTCCCCAGTCTAAGAGAAAGAAATCTTTATGAACGAAACTTTATCGCTATTGAGAGGCTTAAGAGTAAAGCCATAAATTTCAAGTGACGAGTTACGGGTTTCATAAGCAAATCTGAGACACGGGTCTTTCATACTAACTATGCATATAATATAAAACGCGCGGTTTAAAAGGTTCGACGATGGTCCTAGAAAATGTTATACATTATTTCAAAATATTAATTTGATTTGGCAATCCTAAAATAAGTAAAACTGAAATAAAATATAAAAGGAATAGAAAATTAAATTCGCAAGTAACTAGTTGAAATTTTAATAATTTTTGTAAACTCTTAAATTACAGAAAATTTTCCTATCACTAAGAACTTTGAAAGTTATATTTAACATTTCTACTTTCAAATCATTGGATCTTGAAATATTGTTGCACATTTATTCAAACTAATTGGTTGAAGGATTAGATTCAAAAACAGAACAGCAGAGTTATTTATGGCGTAAAAACTTAAAATTTAGATATTAAGATAAATTAATTAATTTTAAAGCTTTAGCTGGAATTTCATTGGGAATATTTATCAAAACATAGTATCCAGGAATTTCAAATGAATTAAATTCGAATTTTGAACTGATTAAGTTTTGAATGAAATTGAGTCATGCAGAGCTATAATTTTAGCAAAGTAGGTTTAGAGACATAGTTGGTTGCAGGGCCTCCTCCCACGATTGTCAATTTCACCAATTTAATTGAAATTCCATTACAGATATTGATAGTACAAACAAATCATTCTTAACAAAATTTCATGAACTTATAAATAAACAAAATAATATGAAATGTTATGAGACACAAGAAACAAGATAATAAAAATGAGGCTAGGCGTGATTCAATACCAAAGTTTTATTTTAAAAGAGTCTATTACTTACATGTTAATATGAATATTATGACAGTTGACCGGCATAGCCATAAAGTTGTTTTGCAAGTATCACGAACCTAGAATTAAAAGTAGTAGAAAGAGTAACGATAGCTAAACTTACCTTCCTTATAGCAGATTTCCAACGTCGCCATGGCAAAATTGAAGATTAAATATTGATTCATATGACACCACTTAATTCCTGAAATTTTTAAATTTGAAGAGTTAAATGCAATTTTGATCATTGAAAAATGCTAACCAAATTTAATACGCTGATTTTGCGAGTTTTTTGAAAAAGACACTTTATAAAAGTGCTTTTTTATTAAAAAGGGGAGTGTAACGAGCGCATAAATTTGCATTCCATCTGCCAGGAATAGCACCGTCGCTTCTGTAAAATGCGCAGTTTCGATTCGAAATTATAAAATAATCGAGCGAAAAAGTAAAAAGATTGACAAGCAACGTTTCAAGGCAAATCGGCATGAGAAATGTTTAATAAGCGATAATAAATTCTGATGAGCGAATAAATGTACATATGAGATTAGTCACGTAATGCTTAAGTAGAGTATATTTGAAATAATCAAATAATGATTATGATTCTTTAGACGTAGAATATTTGACACCAGGAAATACAAATCTTGTGTAAGTTATCAGATTGGCGACACAAAGTCGTTAAACTGGACCAAGCAGAGGACTGCTTTGTCTTTCGTTTGGACGGTCAAGACCTCTGGGCAGTTAATTCTACGAAACTAAAATATAAACAATTCGAACGCCTGCACTTTATCGCTAAATCCAGTGAAGTTTGAACTTATGAAGTCACGAACATTTTTCACGTGAGAAGACGTATCGCGCAAAAGGCAACGAATTAGTCATAGTTAGAGTAGGGACATGTAGAGCGAGATGGAGAGAACATATAATTTGTCAGAGAGAGAAAGTACAAAAGAGTGGGGAGCTAAGGACCGCTGCGACGGTACCAAACCTCCCATCAACAAAGTCGCGAGGATTTAGAAAGAAAAAGTTTTATCTTGTACTCGGACGCGTCCGGTTTTCTCCTTTGTCAATTTGTAAATCTGAAATAATTCAATAAATCCAGCCTTGTTATTTGTATCATCTAAAGTCAATAGTTTCTCAATTTATTTGCCGACTTTCCTAAAATACCATTTCAGAGCAGAAAAAGAGGACTTTCATCGAAGGATTGGGTTTCCAAACCCTTAGTTGCGGAACGGACCAGTGGATATGTTTAAGAATAGTTTAGTTTATCAATAAATATAACTGAATAGATGGGACAGTAATTAAATTATAATTATAACTTTTAAACATTTGAATTTAAACTTGTTTCGCGCCAAATTAAACTTTCTTGTGTTACACGGAAAGACTCGCTGAGCCATCTAACGAGCCTGCAATCGAGATCAGAATATGTGTCTGCACGGTTCCCTATACATATTACTTTCCACGTACTGAGTGTACCTTTAGACCGGAGGGAAGGCATACACATGAATCTTACTGTGGGTGTGTTCTAGAATCTGTTGGTGTACACAGCTAGGTCAGTGCTGGGCGGGCGTGCGGGGAGGGGGGATTTACATCCACTTCAGAGCAGTGAAACTGTCAGTGAAAATCAAACTGCGCAAGAACATCAAAGTTGCGCTTGCGCAGAAATGCTAAAATGTACTTTTACACGTCCTCCGAGCACCAGTGATTTCCAGTCAAAGATGGCTCACCATCAGCTGATATTGCAGGCTTCCTATTGGCTCTTTACAATTTCGCTCCCCGCCATTTCCCGTCATAACACCCGAAACAGTACACCCAGTTAAGGGTGTGTTACGTTATGATGTCACGAAATACCGACGGGATATATAAAATATTCGGCAATCCTATTTTTAAACAAACAAAGATATCAAGTTGAAACTTAAGAGAATGATAGAAAATATGATAGGACACATCTGTTATGTTCATTTTTTCAAACTTTTTAAAAAAAATTATTTTGAAAAAAATTATTTTTTTAAATTTTGAAAAAATGACACAAAAGATGTGCCCTATCATATTTTCTATCATTCTCTTAAGTTTTAACTTGATATCCTTGTTTGTTTAAAAATGGGATTGCCAAATATTTTATATACCCCGTCGGTAGTTCGTGACATCATAACGTATCACACGCCCTTAATTCTAGAACACACTCTGTTCCTAAATCCAGAGATTAGTTGGAAGATAGCGCAAAAATGTATGAATATTTCAATTTGTAAAAAGTTCACAAATATGTGCCCATCTTATTGTATACGTTATTCATGAATTTCTATATACGATGCCTATGTAAATTACATTTGATTATACATTTTCTTTTAAATAAATTTTATAAAGATTTCGTAGGCAAAGCGAGACACCTGTTGAAATTAAAAACGATATGAAAATCAGATTAAGAGAAAATAAAATTTAAATTAAATTAAAATTAAATTTTTATTTTTATTTAATTATGTATTACTTATTTTATTTACTTTTTTACATATCTCTTTTTTTGGTTTAGCACAAATTTTACTTTATGTGTTTTAATCTTTCTTGAAGAATATTTTTTGGCTAAATTCTTGCAAAACAAAAAAAGAGATCCTTTTGTAACAACGAAAATTTTCGAATCTCAGTTTTCTACATTTCTGGACCTAATTCGACCCGAGGAATCCGAAAATGAGGTGTGTGTGTGTGTCCGGATGTGAGTGGGTGGTTGTGTGAGTGAGTGCGTGTCAAAAATACCTTTATAATCATATCTCGCAAACGAGTTGAGCTAAGAGCACAAAATTTGGAGGAGTTTTGATTATCTGGTCAAGAAAATTTATTCTAGATTTGGAGTTTGCACAGAACTACACCTTTCTCTACCAAAAAAAGATTGATGTTGAATCATTGAATATCTCATATAACATCATATAATATCTATATTTAATTTCATATAACAAAAAGTAAATTTGAAAAATTCGAAATTTCAATAATTTTTTTTTTCAACTTTGAGAACATATAGCAATATTCAAAGTACCAAATTTATTCCTTTTGACGTGATAAATCAATTGATATTTTAAAACCTTTTATGACCAAAACTGTACAACCATAATAGATAAAATTAAAATATTTTTTTTAAGTTCGTACCAGAAAAACTTTTTCACTTTTGAGAATATAGAAATATTGTAAATATCGAACTTATTACTTTTGTCGAGACGAATCGACTGACCTATTACAAAACCTTTTATGTCAAAAAACTGTACTTGTAATATGTATAGTAATATTGTAAGTACCAAATTTGTTCCTTTTGACAAAACGAATCGATTGCCTTATTATTGTTCATAAAACGATACACCCGGCCGAACGTGGGGACAACCAAACTCGTAACTACTTGGAAGCGCGGCTTTTTCTTCTGTACTTAAATAATTTTTATTTATGAGCCTTCATATTATATTGAAAAAATTCAAGGTTATAACTTTAAAGGATTTTGTCGAGGATTTTTTACCACTTGCGAAGAAAGTGCACCAAAACTAAGTCTGGAGATCAATTCTGTCGAAGGGTTCAATATCCTATAATCTATATTAATTGTTAATGCGTTTCTTCCATTTTCAGAGTTTTGTGTGAAACATACAGTTGCAGTTGTTCGATAAAAATTGTAATCATAATAAATAAATTCATGCTTTTATATTAAAATTTTTTATTATATTTATAATAATGATTATTTTGTCTTGGAGAACGGAATATTCCATTCATATTCCCGGAATATTTCATTGTGACATTGGGAATAGGCCCATGAAACATTACAGCAGTGTCTCAGAAATAACATAATAACCGACCTTTGGAATATTTCAATGGAATGTTGAGGAAATATTTTTTAGAAATGTTTTAAAATGACTCGCCCTGAAACCTCAAATATCTCTGCGGAATATTGCCGGAATATTATTTAGAATGTGTCTGAAATGTTTCAATTGAATATTTTTGAAACATTGCAATGAAAGTAAATATATATTTTTTAATATTCCAAATCGCTCTGCTTGGAATATTTTGACGGGTACGCGCTGATTCGTTCGTATGATATTGAATCATAAAAATAGATCAAGTTTTTTTTGCTTTATTTTATATCTACAGCATACAAAATACACATACAATATTATTACTAAAATTACTAATACAAATTATTATTATCCGTCGATTATAAACACTAAAATAAACGTATATTGTACCAAATTCCTAGAAAACTACTTCATATTGTTGCATAATATTGTTGCTTCTGATGACAAAGGCTGTCAGTACCTGAATACCTAAAAAAATCAGGAAATCACTTCTTCAATTAAAAAAAATTCTCTAATGTACATGAAATCAATTCCGATCATAAGTACTAAAATAAACGTATATTATACTAAATTTCTAGAAAACTACTTTATATTATTGTAATATTGGCAATTAGCTTAAATGTTACGTTTTTAACCATTTTTTGTACAGAGGTATAGAGTACATTTTGGCTAGTACATATCAACAAATAGCTTCTGATGACAAAGGTTGACCTGCATAAAATGTAAGATACGGAAATATTGTTTCGCTTCACGAAATTCACGATGTTACTATTTATTAAATTTATGTATGCAACCTCTAAAAGATTTGTTAAAATGATAGTTAGACTTGCAAGATGTGTTTAACCTTCAAAAGTTCCTCAACGACATTAATCTTTTATTTTTCTATTCCATATTTTTTTACCATTTTCTGCAAGTCTTTATCGATTTCTTTATCGAAATCGATTTTAATCGATTCCTGTACATTAGAAAAAACACTGTTTCTCTTTATCAACAAAATATAAAGTTCAACAAAGTTTCGGTAGCAATTTGTGACACCTATGAAAAAATACT
>JBAGKK010513091.1:0-13837 GCA_037177015.1 Euceroptres primus
GTTGAAACAACTTCCAGTGAGACATTTGTTCCTCACTATTGAGGGAAGATTTCTGGAAATTTTCAGATCGATTCATTGAAAATTGACAGAAATATCCATTTTATAAGAAAGCACTCGACACCCTCTACAATTGCATCGTTAGCAGACTCTAGCGCTTCTCAACGCAACACTAACGATGCAATCGTAGACGGCGTCAAGTGCTTTCTTATAAAATGGATATTTCCGCCAATTTTTAATGAATCGATCTGAAGATTCAAAAGGATAGAAATTTTCAATCTGTCTTAATGAGCATTTTGCATTCTTTTTAATTACTGCCTGTTCGCTATTACACTTGGAAATCCTTATCAGCTTGAATACTTTCTAATACGTTAAGTGAAATCCGTTTTTTTTATCAATGAAAAGTCTTTTCTGCTTATCCATTTTTATCCATAATATAGATCTTTCACAAATCGTTTGAACCAAAACTTTAGCATTTTTATCCAATCCGCATTAATCCGCTTTAATTCACCTGTAGTAAAAGTTTGGTTCAGTGACTTCATTTTCGTATATCTTACGTATCTAATTATTTTATAAATATATTTTCTATACATACATAACATTGTAGTCCTACGGCTAACGCATATGACATTGAAAAATCCGCAAGTACGAAGACGCGAACCCTAACCATGCATGGTCCGAGTTTATCTGCCGGAACGCCTAGCCGATGAGCTAATACATCACGCTAGGAGTTCTGTGATAAAAATGAATAGCACTTATCATGTATAGCGGATAGAAAATGTTTCCGTGTCAGTCATTATTAATCCTTTTCAATCCTTCTTTCGAAAAAAAACACATTTCCTCTCTGTTTTAATCCATAATTTTCCATCTGTCTCCCTATCCTTCTCTATCCATCAGCTACTCAGATTTTTAGATGTTCTCATTCACGTATAACTGATGGAAAACGTATCCTTGTCAATCAGAGTCTATCCTTTCCAATCGTTTCACCAAAATATCTATAACTATCCATTGTAATCCATAGTTTTTAATTCGTCTTTATTAAAATGTACTTTATTAAAATTTCCTATTTGTGTTTCATGAGGACGAACATCTAAGTATCTGACGGAAAAAGAGGAATTGCGGATTGAAAAGTATGGATTAAAACGAATAGGCAATGCATTTCTAAGAGAGAGAATTGAGGGGAATAAAAAATGATTAGAACGAATTCATTTTCTATCCGTGACAGGTGACGAAAAAATTCCAAGTGACTCGCGGATAGACACGGATAATATAGCGGATATAAAATGAAGTATTAAAATGTATAAGTATCGAAACGGATAGGAATAAATAAAAGCGAATAGATAAGGATTAAATGACGTACAGAGAATAAAGGATTGAAACGTATAAATATCGAAATGGATAGGAACACATACAACACGTAAAGATAATGATTGAAACGGATAGATTCGACGAATTAGATAATGATTCTCGAGGATAGACCCTTATCATTGCACCCTACGGATGCAAACGGATCACCGAGAATAGAAGAAGTATTCAAACGGATATTTATGGAGAGCTGGTGGATAGAAACTGATAGGGTTTGAATACATTTAATTCCAGCAGGGTCTTTTCCTGACAAACTTTAGTTATGTTAAACTATCAGCATTAATCGGCTTTAATCCACTTGTAGTGAAAGTTTGGTTCAATCTAATAAATAGATTATGGATAGGAATAAGGATTGAAAATGATGGATAAAAACGGATAAGCAATACATTTCTGAGAGGATTGAGGGGAGTAAAGAATGATTAGGAAGGATACATTTTCTATCCGTCACAGGAGACGAGAAAATTCTAAGAGGCTCGCGAATAGAGACGGATTAACTCACGAATAAAAAATAAAGGATTGAAGCGCATTAGTATTGAAATGGATAGGAATACACACAAGAGGATATATGGTATATGAATAAGAAGACGGATTGAAAACGAAGTATTGGAACGGATATTTAAAAAATTTTTTTTTTAAAGATTTTTTTTTAATTTAAATAAATTTAATTTAAATTAATTAAATTAATTAATTTATTTAATTAATTTTAATAATTAATTAATTTAATTAATTAAAAATTAATTTAAATAAATTTAAAAGAATTTTTTAAATTAAAGGGATTTTTTAAAGACAGGATTGAGGGGGATAGAAAATGACTAAAGCAGATACATGTTCTAGCCATGACAGGTGACGAAAAAATTCTAAGTGGCTCGCGGATAGACACGGATCAAATCAAAGGATTGAAACGCATAAGTATCTAATTGGTTAGGAATACATAAAGGCGGACAGATAAGGTTATGAAGTTGGATTGAAAATGATGGAATCGAACAGATAGACTATGTAGAGAGAGAATTGAGAGTGGTAGAGAATGATTAGGACGGATTTATTTTCTATCCATGACAGGTAACAAAAAAAATCCAAGTGGCCTGCGGATAGATACGAATTAAGTCACGGATAGAAAATTAAGTATTGAAATGCATGAGTATATAATTTGACTGGAATACATAAACGCGGATAGATAAGGATAAGAAGACGAAATGAAAACGATGAATCGAAACGGACAGGCAACACATTTTTTAAAGAGAAGATTGACGGGAATGGAAAATGATTAGGACGGATTCATTTTCTATCCGTGGCAGGTGACAAAAAAATTCCAAGTGGCCTGCGGATAGATACGGATTAAGTCACGGATAGAAAATTAAGTATTGAAACGCATGAGTATATAATTTGACTGGAATACATAAACGCGGATAGATAAGGATAGGAAGACGAAATGAAAACGATGAATCGAAACGGACAGGCAACACATTTTTTAAAGAGAAGATTGACGGGAATGGAAAATGATTAGGACGGATTCATTTTCTATCCGTGACAGGTGACGAAAAAATTTCAAGTGGCCTGCAGATAGAGACGAATTAAATTACGGATAGAAAATGAAGGATTGAAACGCATAAGTATCGAAACGGATAGGTACATATAAAAGCGGATACCTTACGCATAAAAACGAATCGCCAAGTATAGAAGAAGTATTCTAACGGATATCCATGGATAGTTGAAGAATTGAAACTAATAGGCTTTGAATACTTTTCTTCCAGCAGATGAGTTTACAATTCGAAGACGGTCTCTGTATCGAATTGCAAGTTGGTGATAATTCTGCTTCTGGATAATTGACTGGGATAGAAAAAATATGATTGATAGAGATAGAGGTGAATCTGGATTGCCCAGAAGATAGAAAAAGATAGAGGGTTATGCAAGAAGACAGAGTTAAATTTTCCTTATGTTTTTCTATCTTAGATATATAGAAATTGATTAAAAGTGATAGGATTTCTATCCTTTTACTTACAACAGGGATGTTGTAAAAAAATTTGTTTGTACAAAACTTTATGCTTGAAGTAATATTATTAAAAATATAAAAACCTTTTATTTCCATCAGTATTATTCAAACTAAATTATTTTCTTTTTACATGTAAGAATATATGTGTAACAATTCCTTATTATTTTTGTTCTTTTCTATTTCATCATCATTGTTAAAGATTAAAAGAAAACATTATGAAACATTATGAAACATTATTATTAATATTGGTAACTTCTGGAATTACTATTTTATAAGTTTTAAATAGATTTTCAGCTGTTTAATGTTCATTGTTAAGCAATAGTTAACATTTTTTATATTGAAAATTATTAATATAGACTGTAAATCGTTAAATCATCATTTTTCAATATAATTTTTAATTATGATTCTGGCATGGAATATGTAATCAACGGTGGAGGCCGTCAGTGGCGCTAGTATTCGCAAAAAGTTGACAAATTAGAGAAGTTAGCAGAGGAATTATTAATCGCAGCAGACAGATATTAAACGGAAGACTTAAAATCTACTTGCGAGCGAGAATTAGTTAAACAATTAAGCTTCGACAATGTATTCTATTTTTTAATTATGGCGGATACACACAATGAAAATGATTTTAAGAAACATTGTCTTTCTTGTAAATATATTATGCTAATTGTGTATATTAATTGTAAATATCGTAATTCCAATATTGTAAATACTATAAATAATATATTGTAAATAATATGAATAGAATAAAAGTTTAAATATCTACAAATTACAATTTTCGCAGACTTAATTTATATTTCAAATACTGAATATTAAAAGCCTTCTCAAAATTCTTTAAATCCTTTAAACTCAGACAGTTAAAAATCATATCATTGACAAAGTACGGCAACTGCAGTTTTATAAGTTTCTTCAAAAGAAGAGCATCTTTTTCAACTAAATCCCTTCGAATTTTTCCTTCCTCGATACATTCTTTCAGCAAATCAGCACAAGCAGGAAACTTCTTTCTATATTCTCCTGATTCTATCACACCCATTACATCCTCATTTCTTAGAAATAATGCCAACTTCTCAACATCAACTTGCAATAAATCGAAGTAGCAAATAGAACTCGAGGCAGAAATCTTCTCCTTTTTCATGAGAATGATTTCCCGCTCGCACTGTTGATAAAATTCATCAACACAAGGCTGCCCCTTAATCATATTTAGATTCACATCTTTTGCGCCTTTTTCAACACTTAAAGCTGTATAAACGCACAAGCACTCCAAAGTCTTAAAATATGTTGCCTTATGAGTAATTTTGTGACCCTGAAACTTAATTAGAACACGATCAAGAGGAGTCAATTCATTCTTTGTTCGCGCATTAACATTTGCCTTCAATTTTAAAAGATGCTTTACAACTTTAAGATCATAGAGACTGGCGGCAACGTGAAGTGCAGTGATTCCATTAATATCTCCCGCATCAATATCAGCGCCATATTCCACCAAAAGTTCAACAATATCCACTGAAATTCCCTTAGCGCACGATTTTGCCCCGTAAATTAAAGGGGTTTCTTCCCTACAATCCCTGACATTCGGATCGAGGCCTTTATCCAAGAAGAGTTTCATGATACCAGGATGATTTATTCCCACGATATAATGAAGTGTGCTTCTTTTTTGGTGGCCCTTCATTTTAAAATTTGCCCCCTCCTGCAAAAGAACCTCGACCATCTTCTCGTATTTATTGTCACACGCTACTTGCAGTGGAGTTTTCTTGGCTGAATTTAAAGCTTCGACTTTAGCCCCGTTTTTAATAAGAAGTTTGACTATTCTTGCGTTCAGAAGATGATATGATTTGTCGTTAAACTTGGGACAGTAAAAAGTCTCACAAGCGATATGAAGAGGCGAACCATAAGGAGATGCGGCGTTTAAATCTGCGTTTTTTTTGACAAGCATCTCAACAATGTCAAACTTTCCTTTGGAAACTGCCAAATGAAGTGGAGTGAAGCCTCTGACTTTATCTGTTAAATTCTGCTGAGCTGGGTCATGTTGGATTTGAAGATTGGGATCAGCACCGTGATTAATGAGTGATTCTATAATTTCGCTTGTTCCATGTGAGGTGGCAATATGCAGTAAAGTTGTCCCTTTTGAATTGAATGCATTTAAATTAGGGTTGCTCTTGTTTAGAATCAGCTTAAAACTCTCATTTTCTCCGTGAATGGCGGCAAAGTGAAGAAGAGGTGAGTAATTTGTACTAGAGACTTCTAAATCTTTTCCCTGATCCAAGAAAAATTTTATCAGGTACCTACATCTTATGATGTTGTCAAATTGATCGCTGTTCAGAAGTTTGTCTTCTTCAGGTAAAAATGTCTCGACTGCATCCACAATTCCTGATAAGAAGGCTTCTTGAAGCGGACTTGTGCCATCTCTACTGCAGATGTTCACGTTTGATCCATGTTTTATTAATAATTTAGTGGTTTCGAAAGCATATTTGCTTTTTCCAGCACGAAAAATTCCAGCTTTCAGTTCCTTGTGAAGCTGAGTTTCGCCTCTTCTGTCTTGGGCGTTGATATCTTTTCCGAAATCAAGTAACGGCAGCCTTTGTCGTGTGTAAGGATCGTCAACATTGGATTGGGATCTTTTCAGCGACTCCAATCTCTGAAACGAGAATACAAATTTCATTTGAATGAAGGAAATGATTCTTAAGTTTTTTGAATCTTATGAAATGTCATTCGTGTAAATATTTTTTAAATTGACATAAAAACAAAGCAGAATTGCTTTCGACATTAGGAATTTTTTCTGTAGATGGTACCGAGGGTTTAACCACTAGCAATATTGATGACACCTGAATTAAAGAATACAAAGAATTCACAAGAATTCAAAAGATTTCAAGGTGAATTTAAAAGAATAATTCAAAGAATACAAGGTCAATTCAAAAGAATACAAGATAAATTCAAAAGACTCCAAAGAATTCAAAGAGTACAAGTTAAATTCAAAAGAATTCAAAAAATATAAGGTGAGTTCAAAAGAATAATTCAAAAAATACAAAATGCATTCAAAAGAACCTAAAGAATTCAAAACAATACACTGTAAACTCAGAGATATTCAAGATAATTCCAAAGAATAAATCAAAGAATACATCAAGGTCAATTCAAAAGAATACACGATGAATTCAAAAGACTCCAAAGTATTCAAAAGAACTCAAAGAATACAAAATTAATTAAAAGAATACATGATAAATTCAAAAGAATTAAGAAAATATAAGCTGAATTCAAAAGCATAATTCAAAGAATACAAAATGCATTCAAAAGAATCCAAAGAATTGAAAAGAATACACGGTAAACTCAGAGATATTCAAAGTGAATTCAAAAGAATTGAAAGAAATCAAAAGAAGATGAATTCAAGATGAATTCAAAAGTGATCCAAAAATTCAAGGTAAATTCAAAGAGTTCAAAACAATTTAAAAAATTGAAGGTGAATTCAAAAGAATAATTCAAAGAATACAAGAAGAATTCAAAAGTGTTCAAAGAATTCATGGCGAATTCAAAGAGCTCAAAAGAATTCAAAGAATTCAAAAGAATAATTTGAAGAATACAAGATTAATTCGAAAGAATAGTTCAAAGAATTCAAAAGAATACACGGTGAATTCAAAGGAATTGAAGGTGAATTCAAAAGAATAATTCAAAGGATACAAAATTTATTCAAAAGATTTGAAAGAATACAAGATTAATTCAAAAGATTATTTGAAAAAATACAAGATAAATTAAATATAATACGCAGTGAATTCAGAAGAATTCAAGTTGAATTCAAAAGAATAATTCAAAAGACACAAAATGTATTCAAAGAATACAAGATTAATTCGAAACAATAATTCAAATAATTCAAGATAAATTCGAAAGAATTCAAAAGAATACACAGTAAACTCAGAGATATTCAATATGAATTCAAAAGAATTGAAAGAAATCAACATAAGATAAATTCAATATGAATTCAAAAGCTTTCCAAAAACTCAAGGTGAATTCAAAAAGTTCAAAAATTTTTTTTAAATTTAAGGTAAATTTAAAAAAATATAAGGTGAATACAAAATAATTCAAAGAATACAAGAAGAATTCAAAAGTGGTCAAAGAATTCATGGCGAATTCAAAGAATTCAAAAGAATAGTTTGAAGAATACAAGATTAATTCCAAAGATTAATTGAAAAAATACAAGATGACAAATACAATTCAAAATAATACATTGTAAATTCAGAAGAATTCGAGGTGAATACAGAAGAATTCAAGGTGAATTCAGAAGAAATCAAGGTGAATTAAAAATAATTCAATATAAGAATTCAAATTGAATTCGAAAGAATAATACAAAGAATGCAAAATGAATTTAAAGAATAAAAGAATAATTCGAAAAAATACAAGATTAACTCGAAACAATAATTCAAATAATCCAAGGTGAATTCGAAAGAATTAAAAGAATACAATATTAATTTGAAAGAATAATTCAAAGAATACAAGGTTAATTCGAAAGAATAATTCAAAGAACACAAGATGAATTCAAAATAATCAAAGAATACAAGATTAATGTAAACAATTCAAAGAATTGTGAATACATGATGAATTCAAAAGAATTCACCGAATTCAAAATGAGAATCCAAGGTGAATTCAAAAGAATAATTCAAAGAATACAAAATGAATTCAAAAAGCACAAGATTAATTCGAAACAATAATTTAAAGAATACAAAAGGTATTCAAAAGAATTCAAAGAATACAAGATTAATTCGAAAGAATAATTCAAAGAATTCAAGGTGAATTTAAAAGAATAATTCAAACAGTCAAAGAATACAAAATGAATTCAAAATAATCAAAGAATACAAGGTGAATGTAAAAGAATAATCATTCAAAGAATTGTGAATATATGATGAATTTAAAGAATTCAAAAGAATACTCAATGAATTTAAAGAATACACGATGAATTAAAAAGAATACGCAATGAATTCAACAGAATTCAACGAATTCAAAATGAGAATCCAAGGTAAATTCAAAAGAATAATTCAAAGAATACAAAATGAATTCAAAGAGTACAAGATTAATTGGAAACAATGATTCAAATAATTCAAGATGAATTCGAAAGAAGTCAAAAGAATAATTTGAAGAATACAAAATGTATTCAACAGAATTCTAAGAATACAAGATGAATGCAAAAGAATTCAAAGAATGCCAAATGATACACGGTGAATTTGAATGAATAATTCAAAAAACACAAGAAGAATTCAAAATAATCAAAGAATAAAGAATGTAAAAGAATAATAATTCAAAGAATTGTGAATACATGATGAATTCAAAGAATACAAAAGAACACTTGTTGAATTCAAGAGAATACATGATAAACTAAGAAGAATTCATGATAAATTAAATAGAATACCCAATAAATTCAAAAGAATAATTCAAAGAATACAAGGTGAATTTAAAAGAATTATTCAAAAAACACAAGATGAATTCAAAAGAATTCAAATATTACAAGGTGGATTTAAAATAATTCAAGGTGAATTCAAAAGAATAATTCAAAGAATACAAAATGAATTAAAAGAATACAAGATTAATTGGAAACAATAATTCAAATAATTCAAGATGAATTCGAAAGAATTCAAAAGAATAATTCAAAGAATGCAAGATAAATGCAAAAGAATTCAAGGAATTCAAAATAATGCACGGTGAATTCAAAGAATAGAAGAATAATTTGAAAAATAATTCAAAGATTACAAGACGAATACAAAATAATACACGGTGAATTCAAAAGAATTCAAGATGAATTCGAAAGAATAATTTAAAGAACACAAGATGGATTCAAAATAAACAAAGAATACATGGTGAATTTAAAAGAATAATAATTCAAAGAATTGTGAATACATGATGAATTTAAAGAATACAAAAGAATACTTGCTGAGTTCAAAATAATACATGATAAATTAAAAAGAATATATGATATATTAAATAAAATACACGATGAATTCAAAAGAATAATTCAAAGAATACAAGGGGAATTTAAAAGAATCATTCAAAGAACACAAGATGAATTCAAAAGAATTCAAATATTACAAGGTGGATTTAAAATAATTTAAGATGAATTTAAAAGAATAATTCAAAGAACACAAGATGAAATCAAAACAATTCAAAGAATACAAGATTAATTCAAAATAATTCTAGGCGAATTCTAAGAATTTAACAAATACAAAAAAGTACAAAAAATAAAAGATGAATTCAAAGGAATTCAAGAACAAGTGTATACCTGAATTCAGTAGTGAAAAACTCCTTGGGTGGTGTAGAAAATCAGAAATATGGATGAATATATAAAGGAGAGACGGGCATAATGGGCCGGACAGGCACAACGGGACCTTAATATTAAAATCTATTGCTAATTGAATTAGAGTACTTAAAAATTGATCTACAGTGTTATTGTAAATATGTCGTAAATAAATATCATCACTCGTCTTGCAAATTGAATCAATTGCAATTGAATTTAGCACGGGGGGTTAACCACACATGTTCCTAAAGTTTTTGAATTCTTTTGAATTCACCTTGAATTCTTTTAATTCTTTTGAATTCATCTTGTATTCCTTAAATTCTTTTGAATTCATTTTGTATTTTATGAATGATTCTTTTGAATTCACCTTGTATTCTTATTTTGAATTCTTTTGAATTCACCGGCCCATTGTGCCCGTCTCCCCCTATTTGTCTTTTATGATTATTTTATTTTAGAGAAAAAAATGTGAAACGTGAGAGATAAAAATCGAGACTAGGATTATCACTTTTCCGTTGGAGGCTTCCTAATTTATTATTTATTTTATATCATTTTAAATCGTCCGAGAAATTTTCGTGATAAATTTTTACATGTTATTCCACTTCCAATTTATTCTGCAATGACGTATCCGGCGTATTACAAGAATTGGGAATAGTGTACTATTCTAAAGATTGGAGATTTTTCATTGATGCTTCTAAAATAAGTTTGAAGGGTGTCCTTTTACACAATGGGAATAAATATGCCTTAATTCCCATGTTTCACTCTGTACACCTACGCGAGACTTACCCCAATGTGAATCTCATTTTTGAATTAGCGGAGTATGAAAATCATAAGTAGAAACTTTATGGTGACCTAAAAGCAATTGGCATAATTCTTGGGCAGCAAGGTCATTGCACAAAATTTCCTTGTTTCTTGTGTGAGTGGGACAGCAGAGCACGGGAGTTGCATTGGAAACAGAAAAGTTGGCCGAAGAGAAAGTCATTGGTACCAGGTTTACGAAATATTGTGAAGGGAGCAATGATTGATCTGAGTGACGTACTACTACCACCCTTGCATATTAAACTAGGATCAATAAAGCAGTGTGTTAGAGCAGTGAAGAGAGATTGTAAATGTTTCCAGTACCTTCTTGACAATTTGAAATCTCTGAGCCAAGCTAAGATTAAAGAAGCAGTTTTCACTGGTCCTGATATTAGAAGGCTTATAAAGGACGATAATTTTGTGAAAACGATGACAGACCTTGAAAAAAAGCATGATGAGTTTTAAACTTTCAAGGAAGTGACCAAAGGCTTTATCGAAAATGTGAAAAAAAAATTACAAGGTTCTTGTGACAAATATGTTGAATCACTTCAAGAATTTGGGATGGAACATGAGCCTCAAGTTTCACTTTTTGCATTCCCACCTTGACTTCTTCCCTGACAATTTTGAAGACGTGAGTGAGGAGCAAGGTGAGCGTTTTCATCAGGATATCAAAAAAAATGAAACGAAGATATCAAGAAAGATGGAATAAAGCTATGCTAGCTATTTCTGGTGTTTGAAAAGAGATGAAACCAATGCCATTCACAAAAGACGTTCCAATTCTCGAAGCTTCAAAGAGAAGAGGAAAAGATTCTATAAATCACTTTGAATTTTACTAGATGACATCACGGGTAATTCTTGCCTTAGTTGGCCGGATCCTTAGACTGTCTCGCCGTAGTTGGCTGGATCATGCTTTATCTTGCCTTAGTTGTCCGGATTACTAGACTGTCTTGTCTTAGTTGGCCGGATTACTAGATTGCCTTGCCTTAGTTGGCTGGACCACTAGAATGTCTTGACTTAGTTGGCTGGACCACTAGAGTATCTTGCCCAGATATACCATCTGGTTGGCCAGATCATGCCTTATCTTGCCTTAATTGGCCGGATCACTAGACCATCTTGCCTTGATTGGCTGGATCATGCTGTATCTTGCATTAGTTGACCGAATCACTAAACTGTTTACTCTAATCTGCACATATTATTCTGCCCATAGGGGACCCACCTCTGGGCTTAAATAAACTCCAATACAAAATAAAATACTGTCTTGAATTAGTTGGCTGTCTCATTGGCCTAATTTGCCTTAGTTTGCTAAATCATGCTCTATCTCAACATACTATTTGGCATATTGAATCTGCCATTCAGAATCTCCGAATTTTGACTTCAGAGTCGTAATCAGCAACCCAAAAAACTCCTTGATAGTGATCGGTAGTAGAATTATAACGAATTTTTTTTCGGTCCGCCATATTTGATTCGCCATTTTGAAAATATGAATTCTAACTTCAAATTCCTGATCAGCGACCCAAAAAACCCGTCGATATGGAGCTCTGAGCAAATCGTCTGATGAAACGTTTGGTGCTAAGGTATGTCAAAAAATGGAATTTGTTAATATTAAAGGTCCTACAGTTGTAAATATTTAACCATATCAGAAATCATTTATATGCATTTCCGCAGATTTTTTCATGAGGAATTCGTATCTGTTGGCCAAATTGACGAATATCATCACGTTTCGAAGCTATTTTCATCTGAAAATGCCAAAAAGTGTATTTTTTTGCATTTTCAGGTTGGAATACCTCCAAATGCTGACGTGCTAGACAAATGCTGCTGCCAGATTTGGATTCATCGCGAAAAATTACGTGAGAACACACCTTCAAATCTCAGTGGGGAAAAGCCTGTAGGTCTGTAAAATTTGTTATTTAATAAACACCCACGACCTTGCCATTTAAAAATTTTTTAATATGTTTAATACCAAATTCAGTAATTCCTATTTCGACGCTTTTATCAGGAGCTCCTACCATGTTTTCTTCTATGTCGTCGTTGTTCTGATCTGCGACTTCACAGCCATATAGCTTCTTGAAGTATTTGCTCATACAGGCTTTCACGTTATCCATATCCCATACAATTTCACCATCAGTATTTTGAATTCCAATTAGCTTAGTATTTCCCCCTTTCTTAGTCTTCTTAACTTATTCCCAAAATAGTTTTTTGTTACTTTCGAAGTCATTTTGCATTTTCATATCTTCTTTTTTAAATTTTTTTCTTGCTTTCTTTAATTACTTTCTTCGCTTTTCTATTCTTATCCTTATAATCATTTTCTAGTTTAGTCCTATCTTCTTTGGAGAGACCTTTGAATTTCAACTTTCTTAAATACGTTTCCTTTTTCTCGTTGACTATACAGACTTCATCGTTCCACTAGACATCTCCAGTAATATCCTTCCTACAATCGCACTTCCGTACACTTCAGCTGCACTCTTAAAAACGATATCTCTTAAAATTATTCATGCGCTCTCCACATTTTTCTTGCCTAATTCATTCTGTCAATCCATTCTTTGTTGATCTGAATATTCCTTCAGCTTATCACGATATTCAATTTGCACCTCTGCTTTCTGTAAATTCTCAACTTTGACATGTGTCTGCCTCTTCTTTTTAATTTCCTTTCTCTTCCGTCCTTGACCTAAGCGGATTTTTGAGATCACATGATTATTCATCGCCCCTCATTCAGCGCCCCTCATTACTTTTGTTTCTTTTTCTAACCCTCTCAGCCTTTTGTCTGCTACTACAAAATCTATCACAATATAACTTTCATTTCTACACCAAGTGTACATGTGAATCATTTTATGCAAAAAAAGTGTTACAAACCAAGTGTTTGTAATAAATAACCCTCTTTTCAAGCACAAGCTGATTAACGTATCACCGTTAACTGGACCAAACAATCATACATCCTGAATTGGAGCCAAATCTCATTCCGACATGAAAATTTCCGTGATCAGATGACGATCAGAAGACTCCATCTTATTAAAAACCGAATACTTTTAGGTATTTGTCACTTTATTTCTTGTAACCTTTCACTAATGGAACTTGGATTGCAGTAGGATTGTTTCTGATAATCTCCCTGATTTTTATTCTGTTCATGAGACTGATGAGGACAATTTTTCACCCTAGAACGACTATTCTCCAAAATATTCAAGATATTTGGAGAATTTTACTTTTGTGTGATCAAAATACTACGGAAATTTATTTTTAAAGTGAACCTAAGAACTGCAAAAAAAGATTATTTTCAGAGTTATTAACATTTTAAAAGACCTCAAAATTGGACGTTTCTTAGCAAAATATCTTTTTACAAAATTGTCATATTGTCTTGAAATTGCGTGTTTGTTTGACACAAAATTGATTAGCTTTCATGCTACGATAAGGAAAAAATTTCAAAAATTGAA
>JBAGKK010513102.1:0-13835 GCA_037177015.1 Euceroptres primus
ATATATTCATTTTTGGTATTCAAAGAATAATAAATCCCAACAAAAACATGCAAAAAATTGGTCAAGTTAAAAAAAATTCGTACAATTACAATTGAGATAAAAAATGAGATAAAAAATAGTTTGCCAAGTGACATACACAACTTTTTTAAAATAAAGAGAAAATATAAAAAAAATCTCCTAATGGAAGAAAAAAAAATAATTTTAATTAATATGTTGAAAATAAAAAAAATAACTTTGTTCGATTGATTAATAATTTAATGTGAAAAATCCTGCCAAGATAAAATTGTTTTTCAATATATTTATTGAAATCAAGTTTTTTTTCTTCCATTAGGAGATTTTATTTTATAATTTTTCTTTATGTTAAAAAAGTTTTATATTTCACTTAGCAAACTATTTTTTATCTCACGAATTGTAATGTACGAATTTTTTTGAAGCTACGGACTTCTAAACAGGGTGAGTTTTTTTTAGCGTGAATATCTGATCGTGAATTTTGATAAGAAGTTGTATAATTTCTTATCAAGATTCACGATAGCGAATCGCCACCAAGTACAAAAAATGCTACCAAGAATCCTTATCTGGAACATTCGTGGATATACAACGTTCTTTGGATTGTTCCCATAATTCTTGACTGATTTTGATAAAATTTAAACGCCAACTAACCAAGCTAAAAAAATCTGAATCAATTTCATTTTTGACCTTTCGTTTTGAACGAAACTTTTTTATGTATAGTAAAAATTATAGATTATAAAATTAAAATATAATGTGAGGTGTAAAGTGTATAGGTGTTTTTTTTGTTGTCATTCGCTTGAATTATAAATTTTCATTATTCATGCGCAACCAGAATGTTGACAGTAAGAACATGAAGTTATAAATGAATGTTGAATATTCCATCTAAAAAAAAATATAATGACTGTCTATAAAGATCACACATCTGTTTTTCTAGTCTCTTTGCTAATTGCCTTATAATTACATAAATAATTTTCAAGGTATAAACTACATTTCTAAACTTAGAACATGTTTTTCTGTAATATGTAAATAGCTTGTTTTCTTGAGAAGTTTATTTTATAACCCGTGTTATTAGAAAAATTCTTTAAATTGATAAATTGGAAATAGTATTTAGATGTTGATGGAAAAATTGGCTTTAGGGTCACAAATAATGAAATCAGTATGTCACCTAATTAGACGTTTCGGCCTCGAATATGGGCCCTCATTAGTAATTTATTTCTAAAATATGAGACAAAAAAATTTTGTTGGTTTGTGGAAAAATATAATTTTGTAGTAAATAAATAATTTTTTGGCAAGATTGAGACAAATAACTCTTTGGTAAATTAAGACAAAATAACTCTTTAGTGATTAAAAAATTATAGAACAATTGTAAATTTCGAAAAGAACAATTTTTTTCTTGTTTGAAATACTTTTGTAGAATAAAATTATTGTATTTTTTAAATAAAAAACCTTTGTTGATTCAACACAATTAATAGAAGAAATTAATACGTAATTACAAACTTGAAAGACAATAACGTAACAATATGATTAATAATAAAGTAAATACGATGACATTTCGATAAAAGCATTTATATGTATTAAATCAATGAATGTTTTTTATTCAAAAAATATAATAATTTTATTCTATAAAAGTGTTTCAAACAAGGAAAATTTGTTCTTTTCGTAATTTACAATTGTTCTACAATTTTTTAATTTAATGACATATTGATTTCGTTATTTGTGACCCTAAATCCAATTTTACCATCAATATCTAAATAATATTTTAACTGAGAGTCCATACAAGTCCTTTCTTCAACATTATAAATTGGAAACCTGATTTTAGTATAAATATTTCAGCGAAAAAAATTTATTGCCCGAAAGCATGATTCGATATGTTTAAAAAAATGTAACATAAACCTATGAAGAGGAACTGACAACTCTTGCCAGATATTTCATATATCAATCATGTTCAATGGGTGTCGCGGGTTTGTCATATTTTCAGTGACTAGAAATAAAGCCGAGAGCACCCTTGATCGGCACCCGGGGATTAGAAGCGATTAATCTTTGTACGTCCATCGACGGAAAAGCGAGTCACGACAGCTTGCTGAATTCGCTTAATCGATCGATCGCGCCTGTGTAAGAAATAAATTACAAAAAAACTCCAGCGCAGACGGAAATCTGTTAATCCATTATAAATTTTAATGTTACCTCATAGCACCACACTTCAGAATTCTTGTGCATTATTTTTACTAATAGAAATTAAACATTAAGTTTTTAGAAAGATCTAATTTCTTGAAATTCCTTACAGTTGGACCAATTTCATGTTAAAAAATAAATTTTCATTAATTTTTGGTTCGAAGCACTCAAAATAATAAGAGCAAGAATGCGAATTTATATACTACGAAGAGAAGAAGCACATTTCGTATGTATTCACATTGGTTTCGTTCCCCTTCGCCAGTCTGAACAAAGTTCGCTATACACACGTAGAAATGGTGGAAAATGATTTATTACCCGCCGCAAATTCTGTTTCTCTCTCTGGCTGTTAACCGCGTTTGCGTTCATCCATCTTTTTCATTTTTACGGCTCACCGAACACCCCCTCTCTCTCTGGTTCCACGCCATTTCTCAAAATGACTGACTGCCTCCTCTATTATCCGCTTGTCAGCATTTTTACACTTTCATCCAGGGTTCTAGCTTCCACCAAGCGTACTTCAATAGGAAGTGTGCTCGTTAGATGTATATATGTATTCGATAAATGTTGCCCTTCATTGGCTTTGTCATTGCTCTGGCCGCACTCGTACAAATTGAAAGCCACAAATCGAAAGGCACAAAATGAAGCGTCGAAAATGGGAAATATATATATCATGTTCGTGTTCTTCGAGGGATGAAAAGGATTTTTCCCTTTTTAAGTAGTCTTAAGAGACATCTAGATTCTAGATGAAATGGAATTTATGATTTATGGTCCCTACGATACAATATCAATTTTTAGGTCGAAGTATTTCTAAACTATTTGAAAATTCTAGATCTGAAATATCCTTCCACTTGATATAACAATTTCGACAAATTATCATTCTTTTGATAAACTTCTGAGTGGCACATTTTGCTTGGTGCATTTTTCAATGCTTGTAATTTTGTACAGGAAGTGTAACGAGGTAGATTGTATCAATTTCGGAAACAGCAGAGAATAAAAATCAGCAATCCCACATATTACCTTTGCGTGAGTAAAAGCGATTAGGAAGGCAGAAGGTCAAGAAGTCATTTACTAGCGTAATTTCGTGCTGATTAACAACAGGATTTTATTTTTTTTTCACAACTCGTCTCTAATGATTTAATTTTTAGAAGATTTTCAGAGAAAACTGAAAACTGAACACAGGAAAACGTCGAATTTTTCAGAGAAAACTGAAAACCGAACACAGTAACACTGAATTTTCCTCAAAATGAGTTGCAACAAAAACGAGACTCGAAAACAACTGAAATCACAATGAAATTTTCAATTTATTAATTGGAGCTAATGACATCATTGTAGGAAATTTTCAATTGTTTTAAATTATTCAAAATGAGATGCAACAAAATCGCGCCAATGGTTTTCTGTGAAATGGAAGTTTGAACTTCTTTTTTAAATGATGGGTACATACCTTATTTTTAACAAGGTTCGAAAAATGGTTTCAAAATTTATTGACGTACACTTGAATGGCCTATTAATCACTGAAATGAACGATTGCACTTAAAATATTTAGGAAGGCTGTTTTGTAATGATTATAATCCCCAAAATAGAGGCCGAAGTTTTACAACCATGCAGTTAAATCATTTAATGACCATCTTCTACAATCTACATTCTACAAATTCTACAACGTACATTGCCAAGTTTATGGGCCATTGGCCTAATCCTCCTTATTCTTTGTGATAATTCGTTTTAAAATTATTACCGTGTCATAACAAATTGGCACGAACAAAATGCTATATTTCTATATTGCGAATGTAAAAGACCTTGCGACCATTTATTATACAGTACCTTGACAGACTACAACCGGTAGATGTAACAGTGACTACGTTGCAAAATTGATTTTAGATTTTAGATTTAGGCATTCAAAGTAGTTTTTTTTCTTTCAGTTGACAAGAGATGCTTGAAAAATATAAATAAATCAACAAAAAATATAAATTATTTATTAATAAAACAATTGCTTTTTAAAATGCATTTTATTTTAGACTTGCCAGTTAGGTGGGAGATAAAATAGAATCTGTTGTTTGACTCCTTTTAAGTAGATTTCTAATTAATTCAATAATAGACTGTTATTAGATTTCTAATTAATTCAATAATATAATGTTATTAGATTTCTAGTTAATTCAATAATAGACTGTTATTAGATTTCTACTTAATTAAATAATAGACTTATAGTTATTAGATTTCTAGTTAATTAAATAATAGAATTATGGTTATAGTTAATTAGAATAGATTTCTACTTAATAAAATAATTTAAAATGGTAAAAAATATTTTATATTATTATTAATTTTTTACATTCCTTGAGTCTTGACAAACGGCATCACTAATTACTCCCTAAATCTGAATCAGTTAAATTTAACTGATTATTGGTTAAACCATGGCTGACTTCTTGCTTTAGGAATCAGTGAAAATTAACTAATATTCAGTTAAAAATTCACTGAAATTCAATTAAAAAGTCACTAATTTTCAGTCGAACTAGTTACTGAAAGTTCAGTAAACGATCAATTAACTGATTTATTTCAGTCAAGAATTTTTCAGTATTTCAGTATTCAGTATTTCAATATTTCAGTCAAGATTTTGTCAGTCAAGAACGTAATCTCCAAGTGAGATTTAACTGAAAAATTAGTGAATTTTGACTGAAATTATAGTTAAATTTTCACTGAATGAATCAGTGCCTGACTTCTTGCTTCTGAATCAGTTATTTTTAACTGATTCAGATTTAAAGAGTAGATCAAGATCAACCTTTTCCTCTTAAACTAATAAATATTTAAAAATATTTAAGAATAATTAAAAATATTTTAAAATAATTAAGAATATTTAAAAATAATTAAAAATATTTAAAAATAATTAAAAATAATAATTTTTTTAGAGCCGAAAATTAAGGTTGGAAGATTTGCATGTTTACTCGGAGTCATTGATTGTTTGGTGTTTCAATTCATGATATGATTCATGGAGATATGTAAATGTCTGGTCTGATAAAAAAAAATTAATAATTAATAATTAAAAATAATTAAAAATAATAAATATTTAAAAATAATTGCTATGTATTACCAAAAACATCATTTTCTACTTAATCCTCAGCACATCTGATGAGTATAATACACTCGAATCCCGGTTTAAGATGGGTTTTGGGTCCTAAACCGGGATAGTCCTTGAGCGTCTCTGAACACAAAGAGTCAGGGCCGTACGAACCACTTTCAGTTGAAATAAAGGGGCTTCCATAAACCACGTGGCCAAATTTTGGCCACTTTTTGGCCCCCCCCCCCCATGTAGTCCACCGTAGTATTCTCGTCGATCCCCCCTCCCCCTAGGGTGTCACGTGGTTTTTTTAATTTCTTGTGAAACGAAAATAAAACAAAATTATGATGTTTATTTATTTTTTATTTTTTTTGAGGACAATCTGAGTCATTAAATAGCGACAAATTCCGTGCGCTATTTCAAAAAAGGAGTATGCCATGCGTTTTATTTTTTTTCGTCGATCCCCCCCCCCCCCCAAAGAAACCACCTGGTTTGTGGAAGGCCCCTAATATGAATTATGTAAATTAAAATTAAGAAATTTAAATTAGATTAAAATCAAATTTAAAATTTGTTTGTCCAAATTTGGTCGTTGGATTCTTGGTTTTATTTTCAGGAATTCTATACATGAATTATGTAGGAATAATATAAATTATGTAACTGAATTATGTACGCATGTAAATTTTTTATCATAAGGGATGAAAATTATTAAATGATGATGAAAAATTAATGAAAAAAATTTTCAACGTGTTTTTAAAAATAAATGCAAAAGGCGAATTGATACTGCTCGCTCTGTCGCTGCGGTTGCTCGGACCCATGCATATACTAAATGCCACCAAACAAAATTCTATAAATATTTTAAACCGGGATATCTTAAACCGGGATTTGAGCGTAATTATTAATAACATCTATTGGATGTTAAAGTCCATCTATTGGAAAAATGGTCAAAACTTTTTGAAAATTACATCATCTGATTAAAACCAATATTTTCTATTTAAAATGAGTCAAACAAAATATTTTATTTAATCCTCCACTTATTTAACAAGTCTAATAATAAAAAATAAGGCAAACCTGTGTAATAAATATTTCTAAATAACTTTTACGTCGTACAAAAAAAAATCATTCTCAGCTTAATGCTCGGCACATTTCATAAGTTTAATAACAAACAACATCTATGTAAAAATTATCAAAATAATTTTTTAAAATTACATCGACTGATCAAAATTAACCTATTCTACTTAAACGGAATCCCATGTAACAAAGATTCAATAATAAAAAAAATAAGGTCCAAGACGGAATAAATTTTTAAAAATGGAATGTCAAATTATTAAATTTAATATATAATTTAATAATAAAGATAATGATGGAGTAGGTTTATAAAAACTAGACATCCGACTGACAAATAAACATGACATGGAATTGTTTTATCAGCAATAACGCAATTTCCCTTTGTCTTTTAATAAGTGTGATATCTTTTATATCTTTCTGAAGTAAAATTTTCCCATCGAGCAATGTGTGTCATTAGTGTGAAGAACATTATGTAAACTAATCCAGGAAGTAAGTAATCTCGAAAGGAACAAATAAATCATCCCGTCACTCCAGCATGGTATACGATGCAGACATTTCGCCATCTGATAAAGGCGATTCTGGAAAATCGTGTCATCACTGAAAGCAATTAATTTTAGCATATGTCCGACTGACACTTTGTTTACCATTTCGTGTTCGTGTCAATGGCTCGGTTGATTCTTGATTCTTTGTCGGTTTGCTGACGAGGTTTACAGCTGAGATCTTCTCAAAATCGGTCGGCGAACTTCAAAGCGCACTATATTAGCTGTAAACTCATCCTTCAACGTCGAGACGTCAGAGGTTTGGCGTTATGTTGTTAGCGGCACCATATCTGCGCTCCAAGCTAAACGGTAGAAAAGTTTTCGGTTTCAAAAACGGATGTAGGTATAGGGTAATACGATCTCTGATGGAGGCGTGATGAAATTCCTGTTCCGTGAACAAAATGGCATTCAGCCCTCTTCCTTTTATCTTCTAATGCTAGCTGCCTCAACCGACCGGAAATATTTTCACAAGGATATTATTTTCAAAGTTTTTAAACTAGAATTTCTCGTTGAAATGCATCATCACCAACCACTATCTTAAGAACCACAAGGAAGATAGCGAGTTACAGTTCAAATTACAATCGTGTACCGCTGTGCGAGCCGCTAAGTTTCTCAGATATGCTCTGCATTTCATGGCATTCCCCAAGGGAAGAACTTGCTGCTAATTATTGTTTGGCTTAGTATCATTTTCCATTGTAATTTCTTTGTAAAATCTTTTCACGATTCTTGAAAAGATTTTATTTTAATTTTTTTGATTTTTTGTGATTATGTGCTAAACTTAATAAATAGTATTTCTTCCATATCAGATGGTAAGGATGGAAACTTTTTTACATTGACTTCTTCGTCATTTTTTGGCCGCGTTTTGACGATTCTGCTCCACTGTGTGGTAAAGCAAAACGGATGTCACTATGTCAGATGCGGATTCAGCGCATCAATTTTTTTATTAGTGTCTCGGACTGGCGTATAGCGTAAAATACGAATTTCAAAAAACGAAAATCCCTAAAGTAACATTTTTTTTTGTACCTAGAAAAGAAAAGTGTGAAGTTTAATTACGATCAAAAAAGTTTTTGATTTTCTGCGAAGCCAAAATAAGAGAAACACCCTTCATAAACACGGTTTTTTCTATTTACTTCACAAGCATTAGTCTAATCGAGAAATTATTAAGCGAATGATATTGAGGACGAAGAAATACGTCTTTTATGTTCAGAGTTTTTCGATCTAAACAACCCTTCTCGAGAAAAATAAAAAATGTGAACTTTTTAATTTTTTTTTAAATGGGCAATTCTTTTGTTGGTTACGTTACAGTTTCACACACATTTTTCGAGATAACTTTTTTTGTTTTTGCCGAGAAATTACAATTTCAAGAGCGTTTTCGCCGAAAACGTGTAACGTTCCAACGCTTTAGAAATTGTAATTTCTCGGCTTCTATTGAAAATTTTTTTTCAGTTGAATGCTCATTTTGAAGGGGTTTTTAGTGCCTTTGAATAAACTAAACCTTGAATATCCAAAAAAAATAAACAAAAAAAGTTATTTCGAAAAATGTGTGTGAAACTGTAACGTAACCAACAAAAGAATTGAGGGACGCATTTTTAATCTTAATTATTAGTAAAACCCTTACAAAATAGAAAATAACTTTTATGACCTCTAAAAATTCAAGATGGTCAGTTCTGGGTCACTTTTTAAAATTTGCTAAAGTGAATTAATTTTGTTTAATAATTTATATTTAAATTCAGCAATTTTTTGGAAACACTACATACAGATTGTAAATTACTTTGTTACGATTAAATATGAAATTACATATTGTAAATTACTTTGTTACGATTAAATATGAAATTACATATTGTAAATTACTTTGTTACAATTAAATATGAAATTAAATATTTTTAATTACTTTTTTACGATTAAATATGAAATTACATATTGTAAATTACTTTTTTACGATTAAATATGAAATTACATATTGTAAATTACTTTTTTACGATTAAATATGAAATTAAATATTGTAAATTACTTTGTTACGATTAAATATGAAATAAACAATGCGAATTTGAACAATGCAAATACGAATTTCAGAAAACGAAAATCTCTGAAGTGTCATATATTTTCTTCTTTACCTAAAATCGAATCTCGCACCTGGACAAAAACAAACGACAATCCCAGAAAAGGATGCTTAAACATTGCTTATTTCATATTTAATCGTGTCAAAATAATTTACAATATTTATGTAGCGTTTCAAAAAAATGCTGTGTATAAACTATTATTGAAAAAAATGAATTCACCTTAGCAAATTTTAAAAAGTGATTTTTTAGGGGTCAAAAAAGTTATTTTTGAAAATAGAAAATAACTTTTTTGACCCCTAAAAATTAACTTTTTAAAATGTTCTTAGAGTTTTACTAATAATTAAGATTAGAAATGACTTCCCATTTTTAAAAACAAAAAATATTACATTTTTACCCAATTTTTATATTTTCCTCGAGAAGGTTTATTTGGATCGAAAAACTCTTTCAACATAAAAGATGTATTTTTTATTCTCAACATACTGCACTTAATAATTTTTCGATACAATTAATATTTGCGGAGTTAATTTGAAAAAACCTGTTTTTGGGGGTTTTTCACTTATTTTGGCTTTGCGGAGTATAAAAAAATGTTTTGATCGGAAGGCAAGAGAACCTAATCCGGATTAGGGGTCCAAATACGGATCACTATTATTTTTTCCGTAAATAGATATAATTTATAATAAATTACATCTATTTACGGGAAAAACAATAGTATATTATATCTAAATTATATATTATAAATTATAAATTTTGTAGAATGTTTAATTAAATTAGTTAGTGAAAATTTGAAACTAAATTGTGGCAAGTGGCAGCACAACTCTATGGGCAGCACTACTTATACAAAAAATAAATTACTTTCATAAAGTTTGCCAACTCTGACGTTTCTCATCATGGCTGAGTTAGGTGCTCGGTTAGGTGTTATTGCGGTGAGTGACAAATCGTTTAATATTTTAGTCATTATTTGTTTTTTAAATATGAGACGTTCACATAAAGCTTACAAAAGCATAACTTTATAGTAAAGTAATACGGTTTTGATGAACTTACGATAATTACGAAATGCGGAAGTTTTAAAAAATAGCGTTTGTAGTTTCAACTTCGAAATTCTGTCAATATTTATATCGCTTTTAGAGTCATATTTAATCTTATTTTTACATACTCATCATCATATGAAAAGGTATTAGTTTTATGTGAAAACTGACTTTTCGAATTTTTTTGTATTTAATTATCAAAATATATTTGTAAACACATTATATAATATTGTACCTAATAAATATTTTTAAAATATAAAAATTATAAGATTTTTGATATTTTAATTTCATCACAAATATTTTGCATAATTATTATTATTATTATTTATAATGAGTTAGAAAATAGTTTGTTATTCGTTAGTATTTAGTAATGGCTGAGGATATTGTTACGGAATTTTGCGTACAACTAGAATACAACACAAAGGGGGTCAAGCTATTCTTACGGAAAATTCCGTAAAAATAGCCTCGGCCAATACTATGTTATGTGCTAGTTGTACGGAAATTTCAGTAATACTAGACACTGCCTTTAATAATATATTTTCATTGAATTGCATTAGTTTATCTTGATCATGAATTTTTAGCGTAAAACATCGAGCATCCAATGATACGCATTAGGGACCGGGCCCAATACCGGATCAACAACGATATAATTGGTAAAAAAATTTTGTTATTATTATTGCTCTAACTTATTTTTGAATATTCTCTTTTTGATGATACGCCTTTTTTGAGACTGATCCGCTAATGAACCCCGGGTCCAAATGCGGATCAAAATCATACCTTGACAAAAAATGTCCTCAAACTCATAAAAATTGAGTTTGAAATTCGGCACTTTGTATTTTTGATACCAAAGGATCAATCTAACGTTTTTCACAAAAAAAAATTAATTTTCGATTATAATTGAATTTTTAAACACATAGTTCCTAAAACCCGATCCGCATTTTGTTCCCTTGCCCTAATGAAACTTCACTCTTTTCTTTTATATGTAAAAAGGAAAAAAATTGCACCTCAAGGAACTTCGTTTTCTGAAATTCGTATTTTACGGTACACCCTACTTCGGACTTGAAACTTTTTTTTTGTGCTTGTGATATTTTTCCCATGTATTTTCAATTGAATGGTGGCACGGCATAAGGGGCTAAGCCACATTTTGTCTAAAATTATATTATTGACTCAAAAAATGAGATAAATTTTAATATAAATTGACAAAAGGAATTTTTTACAATTTAATTTTGCAATTTTTTTTGCTATTTTTCAATTTTTTTGCATTTTTTCAATTTTTTAAAACATTTTCTCTCAAGTTTTTTCAAGTCCTTGCAACAATCAAGTCCTCCAAATCTACTTTGCTTCTGCGTCTTTGAATTAAAAATAAGATGTTATTCATCGTGGCCTAAAATTGAGAAAATATACGCCTGGACCGAAAAAAAATTTCCCCTTCCATTTTTTCAGAACTCAATGACTCTTTTCGATCAAACTTTTCATTCAGTACTTGGTAGCAATTCAGTACTTGGTAGCAAGTTTTTATTTTTTTTTAAATTAAAAATTGGATTTTTTGTGTCGATTCAGTAACTCAGTAACTAGAAACCAAATTTTTTTCTCTGAACTTGAAAATTGTATTTTTAATCACTGGATAAATTTAAGAAAATTTTTTGTCCCGAGCAAAAAAAAAATACTCTCCCTCCATTTTCTCGGAACCTAATAACATTTTCCAATGAAAATTTTCACGCTTTAATTCAGTATTGATGTATCTGGGTAAAAATTAAAAAGTAATAATTTTTCGATTTTATACTTAAAAGAAACAAATCTTTTTTGTACATACAAAAGCTTTCTTTTCTCTTCATACTAATCACAATAAGTGTAAAAATAATGATAAGCGAGATGAAGAAGTGCACTCTTATTTTATATTCAACATTTTTTAAAATTTGATTATAAACTTTTGATTTCAACCAATTACAATATTTTTTGAGTTTAAGTAACAATTAGATCTTTTTTTAGAGGTTTATATAATATGTTCTCCTATCATAAAAACATTGTAATCAAAATGAAATATTGCTTTAAGATTGTTAAAAATTATTTTTCAATTTAAAAAGAGCCTAAATATCGAAATTAATTGACAATATTTCTGTTTTGCAATTAACTTCACTAATTGTAAATACCTATTGTGTGACCGGATGACACAGTTAACCACGAAAAATTTCACTATTCCAAAGGATAAATTTACTCTGGAGTAACATATTAATCCAGTGTTTTAGAGGTAAGAAGTACATGAGCTTATTAATATTTCTTTCATGCAATCACTCCCAAAATGTGCTTCATTTAATCATAAACCCGGGTGACTGGATGACACCGAATTGATGTAGGGCCATTTGAATTTTCATATTGAATTCTGATATACACTAAAGCCTCGGTTTATTGCGCCTCGGGATACCGCTTCCAGGAATTTTTTCATGGGTGAGGGGTCCAAGGGGACGGGAAAGCTGAGTTTGGAGTTTAGCGGAGTTGCGCAAGTGCTGTAGCAACAAAGAGCGCAGTAGTGGCGCAGTAGTCTAAGCGGAGAATTCCGTCGGTTCGCATCAGTTCGTTTTCAGTGTTTTGGCTATGCGTTATACATAATAATTCATAAATAATAACTAAATAAAACTTAAAATTAAAGTGAACGTTAAATTAAACTTATATTTAAAAAATATTTTTCACTCGTGAGAAAAATTAAACAGAAATAGTTCATACGACCCTAAATTGTTTACGTTTGAGAGACCTCGGTTTACCCGAAGGCCATTTAGGAGACATCCCCGAAACCCGCAATAAACCGAGGCTTCAGTGTAACTGAATTTTAATATTGAATTGAATGTTGACATAACTAATGATATTCTTTTGTTAATAAATTTAGAATGAAAAATTAAACTCCATCATAAAATTAATAAAAAACTGTTTTGTGACCGGATGACACAAAAATTCGGGGACATTTAAAAAGTGATTAATACTTTGCAATTATGATTAGAAACAAAATAACGAACTTTATTTGCAAATTCTGCAATCAATTCTGAAAGTATACTTGAACTGATAATTATTAGAATTTTCTGTGAAAATAAGATATAACGCTACAAAGCTGAAAAAATGTAGTAGGGGACATAGGACCGGATGACATTTACTCATATTTAATCAAATTTATTTTGATACAGGATAAATAAAAAATAATTGACACATAGGATGTTGTGAATAAAAACACGCTTAATAAAATCCTGCAAATAAAATAATTATTTCTTAATATATAAGCGAATAATATTTTGCTGATTTTTCAGGAGAAACAAAAAACGTTCCGTAAAATGTAATTTTAAATTAAAAAAAAAAGCAAACATCCTCTCTCGAGGTGGGTGAAAATCAAAAAGTTGACAATACCATTATTGTCAACTTTTTGATTTTCAACAACCTCAAGGGAGGATGTTAGCTTTTTTTTTAAATTTAAAATTAGATTTTACGGAACGTTTTTTGTTTCTCCTGAAAAATCAGTAAAATATGGCTTAGTCCCTTATGCCGTGTCACTCTTCAATTGTTTTTAACTGTTAAAAAATGGATCAGCAACGCTTTGTTATTCTGAATTTACTGTGATGCCAACTGTTCTCCAACTTCTCCAACATTTATATGCGTTTGAGAAGAAAGCAGCCAAAAATGAATAAGTTCATTTTAAAAAAAATTGGGATAAGCATAGATTCTATATATTTAGGATCTTAGGAATCCGTCTGTCATTATTATATTTAGGAAAAAATATTTTTAGGTAAAGAATTTCCACTTTTAAAATATTGTACTTTACCAAGACTGCATAAGTCCGAAGAAAATTTTTTTAAATTGAAAATTGATTATAATTTATTGCAGATTTATGAACCTTATGACCTGTTTCTTAAAAATATGCAAAAAATTTTACGATTTATAA
>JBAGKK010513113.1:0-13835 GCA_037177015.1 Euceroptres primus
TGGCACAACCAAAAAATTTTGTTGCTTCTATAGCAACCAAATCGTTTTGTTGTCCGAACCAAACAGTTTTCTCAGTGAATGATCTGCTTCAGATCAAAATAATATTGCTGCAGATTAAAATAATATCCAACGACTTTTTGTGGAACTTACGAAATAATTAACATTTAAAAATGTTCTTGGGCTTATTTGAAAGATAAATCTCTATACACTCAGAAAAAATTTTGTTTGGTTTAAACAAAATTTGTTTGGTTCAAACAAAATTTGTTTGAATCAAACAAATTATCATGTTGATATGGGGTTAAACAAATGTTTGTTTGATTAAAAGAAATTCTTTATTTGTACTTATTTATTTGATTTGAATACATTTTTATTTAAATCAAATAAATCTCTTGTTTAAATTAAATAAAGTTTTTGTTTGGTTTAAACATTTTTTGTGTTAAATCAAGTAAAATTTTGCTTTTTAAACTTTATTCAATTTTATAAATAATTTTAATAAATGTTTAATTTTGTGGTTAAGAAGTGTTAAGTGTAAGGCACCATTAATTTTATCTACTTGTCGAAATGCTCGGGATGCGTAACAGCGGTACCGTAATATGTTTTAGACGCATTTATATGCAATAAAATTGTAGTCTTTATTCTGAGAAAGACCGCTCTGCGCTCCTAGCATTTTTCTAAGGAACTATTGTATCTCCATTTTGCGGATTATATTTTAATCAAAAAAATACAAAAAATACAAACAATATTTGTATAAATTTAAATGGATTTAATTTAAGCATATCCTTTATTTAAATCAAACAGATTGTACCATACAAATTATTTGTTTCAACTGAGGGGTCGGAAAGCATAACCAAACAAGCGCTCGAGCAGTAGGCAGGAGTGGGGATGACGCGCAGAAAACGCCACGAAAGTTTCGTCGCGTTTTCTGCGCGACGATGACGCGCAGAAAAAGCGACGACACTTTTCGTGGCGACCCCTCAATTAATAAGGTAGATATTTTTTATTTACTAAAATGAAATAAATGTTTAGTTAATTAAAAAAAATTGTTTCAATGATATGATATCAAACAAATTTTTTTGATTCAAATAAACATTTTTCTGAGTGTAGAAATTTATGATAGCACAAGGGGTAATGGAGTATTATCTAATTTTACCCTAAATTCTGCCAAAAGCTAGTTAAAAATTAATTTAAAAAAAATCTTTACACAAAACATCCCTGGATTTTAATTTGCAGCAAAATAAAAAATCATAACACAAAAAACTATGACACAGAACAATGATCCGCTTCAGATCAAAATAATATCTCTGAAGATTAAAATAATGTCCCCCGATTTCCTCAGTGTAAATAATATTACCTATTTTTGAAATTTTATAATTTTTTCGTTCCAAGTTCACCATTTGGCAGAATCTTTGAAAAAAATAGACAGTTCTCCGCGTAAACATACATGAAATTCTATCATATTTTGTTTGCTTACTCCTCAAATATTTATTTACGTTCATTTAAAAAAAGTGATAAGGTGAAAAAGGGGGACTCGAGATTATGTTGTGAGAAGAGCGTCAGACGGTGGAAAGAGTAGTAATGAGTAATTCTTACACGTGATGGAACTCGGGGAAAGAAGGTGTGGAACGTGGACCAAGTGGAGAGAATATGTGAGACGGCTCTTGTCGACGATTTTCTCCCTCCAGCTGGTGATTAGCAATCTGTAAGCGGATTAGAGGAAGCGAGTGAATGTTGGCTGTCGACTTGCGATCATCTCAACTGGCCTAATCCAATCCAACCCATCCTAGCCAACCAAAATCCATCCTCCTGCACTCTAATTCCACACGGATCCTCGACCAACCACCCTTCATGATCTCCTTATTAACCGCACCCGGTAATTGCGCGGCGTACGCGATCGGTGCGATTATTGTGCGCTTCGCTGACTGCCCTCCGGTGAGATTAGGCAGATTAGTCTCTATTCGACCCTCAATAATTGATCCCCGTTCTACCTATGAACCATATTGTTGTAATATATAGCTCACAATCCGGAGAGTCAGACTTCATACACAGTAAAAAAGAATACTTAAAATTGTCAGACCTTAAAATGGTTTGGATTAAATTCAGTAAAATTTGTTCTTAATATATAGGGATACAGGAGTAGATTCCGGGTAAAAAAAATTATTTATGGATTGACAGTGAACTAAAAAAACGGAATAATGTGCAATTTGCACACATATTTGTTCAACTTATGAACAAGAAAAACAAGTAATGGAAGTTTAAAAAAATTAAAATTTTTTGAAAATTTTTCGTTTTTTCTTTTTCCTCTCGCTGCTGGCCATTCCCCAGGTCGTAAAAGTGGTCGGAAAAATCAAGTGACCGAATCCGTTTCAAATCAGACAGGCAGTGCAACTTCAAGTCACAGAATCGGTCGTCTATAAAATATGTTGTTCTTCAAAGTAAATAAGAAGACACGTAGTTTAACGTTATGAGAAATATATTTTCGCGAAGTTATGAGTATTTGAATTTTAAGCTTCTTTTTAAAAAAAAACACAACATTCTTTTTTAAACTTCTATAACTTTAAACTTAATTAAGATATTCAAACTTAATTAAGATAAAAAACAACATTTTTCCTTAAACTTTTATAATTTCAAACTTAATTAAGATATTTGAGTTTTCTTTTCTGATTATGGTAGAAATTATTGGCCTCTTTCGAAATCCGCCGGAAAATTAAAGAAGTATTGAAAATTCGCAAAATGGAGACGGTTTTTCGGAAAAAATTGAAAGACGATTTTCTTAAAAATCCCACCTTTTCTTCTGCCCGAATTTTTTTACTAAATTGGTACTCATATCCCAGAAAAAACAAGAGTTTCTACTAGAACCGATTTTTGGTTCCAAGAGAACTGCAACAAAAAGGAACCCTCGTAGATGGCGCCACTTTCTATGTGATTTTTCTATGTTCTATTAGAACTGCAATAAAAAGGAATCTCCAATTTTTACTGTAATGAAGAAATTATGTAAGTTTCATGCGGGCTAAAACTACTTTTGTAAACAGAAGAATTTTTTTTTAATGAAATCGAATTTTCGAATTTTTCTCACAACTGACGGCACATACGGAAAAATATCAACAAAAAGTTTCATGCTTTAAAAAAGTTCTATGTAAAAGACCTCTTACTCTTTTATGATATCTTGCATCGTTTGTAAGAAAAATTCGAAAATGTAATTTTGTAAGAACAGAAATTGTCCTGGGCTCAAAAATGGTTTGGCCAACAAAACTCGCTGGATGATTTCCTTATGTAAACATAATTTCCTTATGTAAACATAAATTTTTAAAAAATATTTTAAAAAGTTAAAAAGGTGGGTTTTTCAATATAATCGATCATTTTCTAAAAATTGAATTCTGCAAACATAAAATAGAGATTTTATCGAAAAACCCATCTCTTAAATTTTTTAAAATATATTTTAAATATATTAAAATTATTTATTTATATATATATATATATATTTATTTATTTATACTACCGGTGAAAAATATGGAACTACCTGCTTTTCTATTGTTGCTTAACTCCTCCTAATTTTAATTATATTATAGATAAAATTTTTTCTCTTAAATAAATTTAAAACTAAAAAAAATCTGTAAAAAATGAGCACAAGATAAACTCATTTTGTCAATTTTTTTGAAAAATATTTCAAAAATAGTGCAAATTTCATTTTTTTTCTTAAATCTTAAATAAATTCTGAAATAATGAACATTTTTCAATGTTATTGAGATTTTTTTTAATGGAAAATTTTTGTAGAACTGAACTAACTTATCGCGATTATTGTGCAAATGTTAATTTGCATGGTGCAAGATGTTAAAGTTGGAACAAAACAGTTGGAAAATTTTAAACATTTTTTCTGCTCGGAGAAATATTTTTGTAAAATATATGAAATAAGTAATCATGAATTTTCTATCAAATTTATTTACAATATAGATTCTTTTTATGTTTATTATTATTTTCCTACAGATGAGATATCTTCAAATTTTTATGACTTTTTGGTTCCGACTCTACTGCACTGCAAAATGAAAGCCAAAAATAGCAAAATAATGGCGATAAGTTTGTGCGATTCTACAAAAATTACCTTTAAAATAAGCCCAAGAAAACTGAGAAACGTTCATTATTTCAGATGTTATTTAAAATTTAACAAAACATTTTAATCTGCACTATTTTTTAAATATCTTATTAAAAAATTGACAAAAAAACTTCATTTTGAGCTTATTTTTTACAGAATTTTGATAGCTTTCAAGCTATTTAAGAGAAGCAATTTTATCTATAATATAATTAAAATTCAGAGGAGTTAAGCAATAGTCGAAAAACATGTGGTTCCATGTTTTTGACCGGCAGTGTATATATTTATATATATATTTATATTAAATATATTTTAAAAATTTATGTTTAAAAAACAAAACCATCCAGGGAGTTTTATGTTGGTCAAACTATTTTTGAGTCCAGCACAATTTCTTTTTTTACAAAATCACATTTTCGAATTTTTCTCACAAAAAATGGAAGATATCATAAAAGAGTAAGAGGTCTTTGCGTAAAACTTTTTCAGGGTGTCTAGCAGACCGGGAAAACCCGGAAAAACCCAGGAATTTGGTTTTACCGAGAGAAAACTGGGAAAACCCCCGGAATTTGGTTTCACCTGGATAAAACCGGGAAAACCCTGGGAATTTTATTTCAGATCTGGAATTTTTTAATTTAATGGTAAAATCTACTTATTTTCAATTTATTTGCGGCTATATGAAAAAAGAAAAAAAATAAATTTCGAAAAGAAAAATGAAAATTAACTTTTATTTTTGCAAAAATTTTAAGAAAGTGTACAATTTAATGTTTAAGAAAGGAAAAAAATGCTAATGTGTTTATTTCGTGAGAAATTATAAGTTATCTAGGATAATATATACGTTTATATGTACACTATTATGCAAAAGTTTGGATCCACCTGTTTTTCGACTATTGTTTAACTCCTCTTAATTTTAATTATATTATAGATAAAATTGCTTCTCTTAAATAACTTGAAAACTATCAAAATTCTGTAAAAAATAGGCTCAAGATGAAGTTTTTTTGTCAATTTTTTAAGAAGATATTTAAAAAATAATGCAGATAAATAGTTCATTTTTATGTTTTGTTAAATCTTAAATGTCAAGAATCTTTTAAGAAATAAAATGAACTAATAATCAATAATATTTAATAAAAATTATGAACTTTTTGTAAAACAGAAGAAAACTCAAGAAAATTCAAATAACGTTTTTATATAAATAACTGCGACTTAAACTATTTTTTTCTAAAGTACCCTTAGGTTTCGCTTTGAAAATTTGTTAAAAATAAATTTGGGTCTGTTCTCGTTAATTTTATGAATCATTATAAATATTTGATTAATTTTGAAGTTGAGTGTATCCTTAATCACAATATTAATCAATACTTAATTAAATATTTGATTAATTTTGAGGTTGAGTGTATTCTCAATCACAATATTAATCAATACTTAATCAAATATTTGATTAATTTTGAGGTTTTATTCATCCTTAATCACAATATTAATCAATACTTAATCAAATATTTGATTAATATTGAGGTTGAGTGCATCCTTAATCACCAACTACAAATCTAAATAATTTTTCTTAGTTTAAAAATTAATTCACATAAATTTTTCAGCAGGTACCTATTGGACCCATATTTTCAGAAAAATCTAAATCTAGATGACAAAGTGCGAAGAAAAATAAAATATAATTTAACCCCTTGCTTTGCCTTTGCAACGGCAGGAGTGGCTTCGCTCTCTCATTTTTTTGACCAACGAGCGTAAGGTTCGCGAAGGCGCGAAGGAGGCTTTCCGCCTTTTCCTTACGGCAATTTACTTATTTACCAATCAGCAATTAAAAAAGCAGCGGTACTCGCTCCTGGTAATAAGGGCTCAGTCGTCAGAGTGGCTCTAATTAATTAACACCTAGCCGACCTGGCTCCACACTAATTAGTGGCTCCGCACGTAATTAGAGTTTCTACATGAGCTATTATTTGGCAATCGATTAAAATAATAACGCATCTCAATGCTGAATCGAAATTACATGAATTGGCGAGTATTTTTTATTCCCTTTTCCCACCAACTCGTGTATGTATACACTATACAGTTCGCATTCGTCTTTCATTCGGCGTTTCTCCCTGTTTCGTTCTCGCTGACGGCGCGCTTGACCCGCGTCATCGAATCGGCTCCGATTTTTCTGGGCACACTCGAGCAAACTAAAAGCCGCTGATAATTATTGTCGCCCAATTAGCGGTGATTCCGAGAATGGAAGGCCCGGGCGAGAGGGTTGATTTTTACGAGAAATCAGCGATTTTTCACCTTTCAACTCTCGAGACCTTGCATTGATGCGGCCGAATTGGCGGGGCAAAAAGGGTAAACACTTGTAGATTTGGTGCACGTTGCCAGCGAATGGCCAAATAATTGGTGAATTTTGCGAATCGAGTTGGTAGCTTTACTCCCGACCCTCACTATTTCTTCTGTCGCACACTCCAAAAACCGCGTTACACCATTGCACCAAAGCTTCCCAGGTTGCTGGCCTGTCCTGGTTGTGCTTTGCCTGAATGTTGGCATGATTGGCGCCTCGTGCGACAGACTGAACGCGACCGGAATTCCTGATTTTACGCCGACAACAGCACCACACTGATTAATATTTTAGAACGTTTCAGTGCCATGTTTTTACTGTGCCTGACACATATCGATGGTAATAGAATTGCAGTTCGGATTTCAAATCTTTTCATATACAAAAGTCGCCATGGGAATTCAGGATTTTTTAAAGTTAGATCTTCGTGAATTTAAAATAGCCACACGGGAAAAATCTGTCGCAGAATTAGGTATTTAATATCAAGAGCAGGCATAAACTATCTAGGGAAATAAGCATCTAGGGAAATAGGCATCTAGGGAAATAGGCATCTAGGGAAATAGCATCCCTGAAAGTGGGATTTGACGTCATACTTTTTTAAAAGTAATAATAATAATACTTGTAATACACATTCTAAATACCTAAAATATATTAAAATTTCTAAATTACCGATGATGGATCTGAGACTATTCTTGACAAAGACTTATTCTTAAAAATGAAATCAAACTTACATATTGAAGCTATTGGGTATGCGCTACAAATAAACTTTTATTTTTAAATAATAATAATTCAATAATTTTTTAAAAATATTTCTTAGTTTGGATTAATCTAATTCACACATTCTTATGTATACAATAATAAAAATAACTTCAGAAATTAACGAATTAAGTTGAAACAGGGTTTTTAAATAATTATTTTTTATCAATCGTTAGGGTTTTGTCTTGGCCAGCTTTTGAGAGCGATTGCCAGCATTTAGGGGTTATATTTACTTGTGCTCGGGAAAATTAAGGGATTTTTATGATTTTTTAGCCATGTTAACAAAACTTTATTGAAATACACTACAGCGTATCGATAAATACATGTTTCAAGACACTTGTATAAATTTCTTAATGAGAAATTGAAAGAAATACGGCCATTGACCTAAAACACCTTTTTTGACACAGTGTGCGTAAAATGCGTTTTTACACACCCATATTAGTGCGTTAAACGGCTTATTACATACACACTAAATGGGTGTGTTAAAAACGCATTTTACACACATCCATATTAGTGCATAAAACGGCTTATTACACATCTACTAATATGGGTGTGTTAAAACCGCATTTTACGCACACTGTGTCAACAAAAATCGTATTCAACTCGTGCGTACGGTTTCACGTACATGTTACATAATATACTATTTTTTTATCATTACTTGCGGTATGCATGATAACTCTGGAACGGCTCATCTGAAATCAAAAAAACCAAATAGATTTCATTAGTATATTCCTATATGGAGCTCGAGAACAAAGGGATTTTCATTTGGACCAAAATTTCTACCTTTTTGGACCAAAAAACCGAATTTTTGGAACTTCGAAAATTGAACTTTTTGGAAAAAGCGTTGTATTTTTTTTTAAATCAAAGTTTCGCTAAACCCTTCGTTCACGAGCTCCATATATACAGGAAAAAAGTCTAGTTTATATCATTGCTTTTTTTCGGTGTACTTTGTCTCCACGTATAACATAAGTCTATCCTTCTTTCTCTGGTCTTAAAAGTGTCATAGCTTGAATTAAGCTCAATTTTTGGCTTAAAACAAGATTTTTTCGTGTGTAGGAATATACTAATGAAATCTTTTTGGTTTTTTGATTTCAGATGAGCCGTTCCAGCTTTTTCATGCTCACCGCAAGTGATTATAAAAAAAAAGGTGTTTTGGGGCAACGGTCATATTTCCCCCAGTTGTCAAGATTTTCTAAATTTATAAAATTTATAAAAGTAACTCGAAACATGTACTAATCGATACTCTGTAGTGTATTCCAATAAAATTTTGTTAACATGGCTACAAAAAATCATGAAAATCCCTTAATTTTTCCGATCACAAGTAGATATAACCCCTTAACGTCTTCAATTTGTATAAAGCAGATTTTGATTAATCGTTGTGGTTTTGTCTTGGCCGGTTTTGTTAGAGCGAAGGCCGGCATTTACGTCTTTAATTTGTATAAAAATTGTAGATTATCTTAATTTTTTTCTAACTTACAAAAAGTGTATCTTACCTTTTTGCTCATTATCTTTTATTATTCACAGAATTACACAAGACACAAGTTTGTCCGACATCTTGAATTTAAATTTATGCGCTAAAAACTCACATAATTTAGGAAAATGATCATTTCCCTCAATCAGGGATTTCAAACTGAAGACTATTCAGGTACTAGTATCACCTAAAATAAAGACAATTTTTAGCTATTTTAGAAATTAGAAGTTAGTGGAAGAAATAAATTAGAATAAATTAGTGGAAGGAATATTAATGGAAACTATGCAACAGTTACTAAAATTTCAAAAAGTTTTTATACGTAGAAAAAAATGATTTTTTTTACGTATTATAAAAATTACAGGGATCACAGCAATTCAGAAGATCAATTTTAGGGAAAATAGAGGATTTCTTTTTCGAAAAAAGGGGGAAATTTGTTTCTTTCTAAAATACCAAGAAAACCAATGAAACTTAATAAATACAAACATTTTTATAAGAAAAATGAAATTTCATTAACAAATAAAATTATATCGACTGCAACTAAATCAGCAATTAAGTCATAAAATTATTATCAGAGGCAAGCAACTATTGGAATGCAAACTATGCAAAAGTTGGTCAAACAATTTTTCAAAAAGTTTTTATACGTAGAAAAAAAGAATGATTTTTTTTGTATATATTATAAAAATTGCAAGGATCACAGCCCTTGAGAAGATAAATTTTAGGGAAAATAGAGGATTTCTTATTCGAGAAAAGGGGGAAATTTGTTTCTTTCTAAAATACCAAGAAAACCAATGAAACTTAATAAATACAAACATTTTTATAAGAAAAATGAAATTTCATTAACAAATAAAATTATATTGACTGCAACTAAATCAGCAATTAAATCATAAAAATATTATCAGAGGCATGTAACTATTGGCATGCAAACTATGCAAGAGTTGGTTACTAAAATTTCAAAAAGTTTTTATATGTCGAAAAAAAGAATGATTTTTTTGTACATATTATCAAAATTACAGGGATCACAGCGATTCAGAAGATCATTTTTAGGGAAAATAGAGGATTTCTTTTTCGAAAAAAGGGGAAAATTTGTTTCTCTCTAAAATACTAAGGAAGCCAATGAAAGTTAATAAATATAAATATTTTTATAAGAAAAATTAAATTTCATTAACAAACAAAATTATATTGACTGCAACTAAATCAGCAATTAAATCATAAAAATATTATCAGAGGCATGTAACTATTGGCATGCATACTATGCCACAGTTTGTTACTAAAATTTCAAAAAGTTTTTATATGTCGAAAAAAAGAATGATCTTTTTGTACATATTAACAAAATTACAGGGATACAGTGGTTCAGGAGATAAATTTTAGGGAAAACCTTTTTCGGGGAAAAGAAATCTAGGGATTTCTTTTTCGAAAAAGGGGGCGATTTTTTTCTTTTTAAAATATCAAGAAAGCCAATGAAAGTTAATAAATGCAAACATTTTTCTAAGAACAAGTAAATTTCATTAACAAATAAAATTATATTGACTGCAACTATTGGCATGCAAACTTTGCAACAGTTGGTCACTAAAATTTCAAAAAGTTTTTATATGTAGAAAAAAAATGATTTTTTTGTACATATTATAAAAATTACAGGGATCACAGCGGTTCAGAAGAAGACCAATTTTAGGGAAAATAGAGGGATTTCTTTTTCGAAAAAAGGGGAAAATTTGTTTCCCTCTAAAATACTAAGGAAGCCAATGAAAGTTAATAAATATAAATATTTTTATAAGAAAAATTAAATTTCATTAACAAACAAAATTATATTGACTGCAGTTGAATCAGCAATTTAATAATCAAAATATTATCAGAGGCATAATCTTCCCGAAAAAAAATTTTATGACACGTTGTTATTCTGAATTCTTCCAGAATCTTGTAAACTCCTTTAGTATTGTCTAGAACCTTCTAAAATTTCCCAGGATTTTTTAAAAATCTTACAGAGATATCCAGACTTTTTCAAAGTTCTAAAATCTTCTAAAATCTTCAAAAACAAAAAAATCTTAAAATCTTCTAAAATCTTCAAAAACAAAAAAATCTTAAAATCTTCTAAAATCTTCAAAAACAAAAATCTTCGACAAACATCTCTTCCAGACTCTTTTTTTAATAGTTTCGAAAAGTCTAGGAAATTTTAGGAAGATTTTAAAAACAGTTCTTGAGGATTATGGCTCGTTTGCACATTTTAGAGGATTTTAAAAGATTCTGCAGAATAATTCTGGAGTTCAGAATATTCTGGAGGATTCTAGAAGATTCTCGAACAGTCCAGTATATTTTTTAAAATATTAAAGAATTTAGGGCAATTCTTTAAGATTTTATAAGATTATAGGAGAACACAGAAAGAAAGATTCTAGAAAATATATATTCTAGACCTAGAAAATTAAGAAGATATTAAACGGTTATGGAAGAGTTTAGAAGATTTGATTATGAAAAATCTTGAAAGACATTTAAAAGTCCGGAAGATTTAGAGTCAGGTTTGAAAATTTTAGAAAATTTAGGAAAAGTTTTAAAGTTTCTAGAAATTTCTAGAAGACACTGAATCGCTAAGGTTTTAATATTGTGGCACTCGATTTTTAATATATCGTAAGTTTCTATTTATTATAATTCTTGGAAAATTAATTGGAACTTTGGATCAAAAAAAGGGGGCAAAGGGAAAAATTCTCAAAAATAGGGCTTTTAGGGGCTCTTGAAAAAAATAAAATGTAGTACGGCTCTTTTGGTGCCCCGATTAGTATTCCCTATTATTATTAGGGAAACCATGCGGAAAATACTTTGGTTACGTAAACTTATTAGGGATCCTAAAATGGCATTCTAACGAAGCCCCAAACAAGTGCCCATGTTAATGCCCGATGATTATGCATTTTCCATGAACCCCTTTGGTGACCCCTTCATGGGCCGAGCCTGTTTACCACAAAAGCGGACAAATTAAGGATATCACATTAGAATAAGAAAGAGAGACATGTGTGGGCCACATTAGGCCCTGATGATGAAATTTCTTTAATTTTTACGCGAGGGGCCCCATAAAAATGGGGCCCTTACAGGAGTTCCATTTTCAATAGAGATTGTTAGGGCAATTTCCACATGGATTAGTGAAATATTTCGGTTTATTAGTTCGGTTTCTCGCCCCAGTTTTGTACAATAAATTCCGACCTATAAAAATTTGAGCGAGAGAAAATAGTTATTTACCCTTGGAAATAAATTGCGAAATCGAAGAACACATACGTAACCAGTTTTTTATTCTCGCCTGCCACGAATAAATAACCTTAGCATTTAGAAAGTCATTTGAAATTGTTTTTTTCTCTTTAGTCGCCGTTTTTTCGCTTACCACCTTCTCGCGTAATCCTGGAGAATCAAAGGACTCGACGGTTCGTGGTTGAACCGACCACATATTTAATTTCGTTGGGCGACATGAGTGGGCGTGTGTACATCTGTCAATGCGGCGCGAAGCCTTGCAATTGGGGGCTGCTTGAGTTATTGGAGGTTGTCAGCCCTGGCCTCCGGTGCCATAAACACGTGCTTCGATTTCGAGGTAAATCTACCCCTCGAGTTAACCCCTCGAAGCATCGGTGAACCGTTCTTTAAAATAATTTTTAAAAAATACTACCCTTGAGTAATTGGGAACCAAAATAAAGCCCTGGGTTTTCATATTTTTGGTGCTGGTTCCCTTTCACATTCATGCTGGAAACAAAAACCAGTAAATAAGATTCAGGTGTACTTGACTTTAAAATCAATCAGAATTACTAATAATAATCGACCAGTGTTCGCAGCATGAAGTTAGTTTGCGTGTTCGCAGCTTTCTATTCACAGCATGAAATTGGTTCGCAGAGATGATTTTGTTTTTTATTATTTTATATTTCGAGATTGGTTTTTATATTGTATAATAATAATCATGATGGGTTTCCGTTCGTAGTTTCCGTTCCACAATTGATCATTTTCCGTTCGCAGTGTGAAGTTGCTTCACTATTGATAATTGTTGTAATGTTAACGTTTTTCTATTGTTTTCAATAATAATTTTAATTTATTCACCAGATTTTAAAATTAAATTGGTACATATCTGTTCAATTTTATAATTCTAAAATTTTGCAAATGCTGATAGTTAGTAATTTGTATATTATTTATAAATAATATATAGATAATTAAGTATTAATACTATTAATTTAACGTACAATTTTTGAAGATTTAAAATGTAATCCAAACAATTTTAAGTGTTTTCAGTTGAAAATTATTTAATTTTTAACGATTTAATTTCCTTAATTATTAAATCGTTATTCAAAATTTATAATTTAATTTTTAACGTTTTTAATTAAATAATGCCGTTCAATTAAGAACATTAAAAATTAACTGAAATACATATTTTAAATATATATATAGAATTTTTAATACGTATCATTATACAATTTTCAATCCAGAGGAAACGTGTTGAAGTATTATTCAAGAATAATTAAAACTAACGATTATTCTTGTCAAATTTTGAGCATACAATTTGAGTAAAAAATACATAAAATTTTATGTACATAATTCTATATATTGGTACATTAAATCAATCAAGATTTTGATGTAGTTTTCTTTTTTAAACAGCATCTTCTAATTTTTTCAATTTACATTCCATTGCCTATTATTTTATGAAAAAGGTAATACTTATAGTCAACTTGATGTTTAATTCCTTTAAATATAAAATAAGTGAGTGACAATTATTGTTAAATAGTTATAGCGAAAAATTACTAATGAGTAAATAAAAAATATAAATTCATGGTTGCTTTTTAAAATAATTATTCACTTCGCTTTAGAAAGGCGTAACTTAAAGATCTAATAATAATGAAATGTGAATACTGCCGATTCGTTCACCACATAATTCTTTAAAAATTTTCACTAACTTTTATACAGTAATGATTAATTTGCACTACCAATTAATTTAGTAGAAAAATTTATTACTGAAGTGAAATTCAGTTCTAAGACTCAAGTGAATAGTATATTACTGTTACTCAGAGTTTTTAATATAACTATTCAACAATTGTACCTCACTTATTTTACACTTATAGGTATTAAACATCAATTTGACTATAAATCTTGACTTTTTCATAAAATATAAGACAACGAGACGTAAATTGAAGGAATTAGAAGGTATTTTTTAAAAAAGAAAACTGTATTAAAATCTTGATTGTTTTAAGGTACTTACATAGAATTAT
>JBAGKK010513124.1:0-13831 GCA_037177015.1 Euceroptres primus
CGCTAAAAATCACCTTTCACACAAGTATCGAACAGTATTTTACACCACGAGAGCCGAAAAATCATGTCAAAGTTGAGGTTTTGAGGTTAGAGTGGTATAAAAGAATCTTTATGAGTACAATAAAAAACATGAAATATAAAATTTATTGCCTTGAGAATTATTATCCTTTCATTACAATGGAAAAGTTATTTCAAAAATCATTTTCAACCTGCTTTTAACTATCATGAGTAATCTGAATTGTAGAAACTAATGAAAATAAATTTGTATAAATTACTCACGTTGCAAAATTACTTCTTTAATGTAAGAACATTTTAATTTAATCATTAATTGTTTAATTATTAATTTAATTTAATTGTAAGAATATTCGAATGTTGAGAAGTATATTTACACAAATTCCACGAACGAGTCGTGGAATTCCACGTTTATGTAATTTCGATGATAAATATTTCCATTTAAAACTTTTTGAGATTTCTAAAGTCCCAGGGGATCTTTTTTTTGTTCTTTTTTTTTGTAATAAAAGTTTTTGAAAGTTGAAAAAAAAGATTATCATTGTGTGAAAAATATTTTGTTGCTAGGGATCAGCTCTCTCATTAACAGAATTCACGAAGGCAGATATAAATCCTTCTGAAAAGACCCTCGCCTGGATTCGTGAATATAATCGTCATCGAGGTCAAATTGTCCAGAGGAATTCCAAATATTTAAAATTTTTCACTCGACGCACTGTCCTCTTCATAATTTTCCTGACTCTTTGTCTAATTATAGCTTTAATCGAAACCAGAGTGCAGGTTTGTTTATTTTAAAATAATTTTAAAATTTCTTTTAAAAATGATCAAAATCAAAATTCACAAAATTTTGTTATAAATAATACGAAATAACAAATGACATTTTCATTATTAATCAATTTGATTATAGATTTAATTATTATTTTTAGGCACTACCATGGGTCGATTGGGTCACTTATGGTTCATTTTTAGGAATTATGCTGAGCATGCTGACCATAATAATATTCGTCACATGTGTTTGGTTCAAATGCCAGGATCATGTCGCTATGAACTAGAATAAAAATTAGAAAAAGCAGAGACAGTTTTAAAATTGTATTTGTACTCATAATTTTATATTAAAACTTTACATTAAAATTTTATATTAAATGTCCATATTAAATTACAAGGTCTAATCTGAATGATTTTGTTGGATTTTTATGGATAAAAAAGTTTTTAATTTTATTTCGCTCTTAACTTATGTTTTTAAATAAGAACAATGGTTTTAAAATTTTTTTAAACTGGTTAATATTCTTTTGCGATATAAACAAAAATAAAAGTGAGCAAACAATCTCAGAGAAAAAATGGCAATTTTTATTAAATCTTTAATCTTTTATTGCGATGACGTAAAATCTGCTGATATAAGACTTGAAGGATCGCAAAGCGAGATTTCCGATAAATAAACAATCAGTGTTTACTCCATCATCGAGCTCGCACACGTGCCCTCTAATCGATGCATTTATTTTCAGGTAAGTGAGATATGACTTGACAATCTACTTTACGTAATTCAAGATAAATTTTACGTTAAAAAATTATCAATTTTAATTCTTGATTTGACAGCCTTTATGCCTAACGATAATTGTACTTTATCTTACGAATTTTTATAATTAGACTCAGTCTGCTGTATAGTCTTTGTCACTTTTTATTTCATCAGAGATAATCGAAGTCGAGAATGATTGAAGAGACATTTGGAAATCAATACTTTGAAGAGCAAATAATCAAATTATTGCTCTCGAGATTTTTATCAGTTTTCGTAATGAACTGAACCAATTTTTTTCATTTTTGATTACAGATCACAAGATTACACTCCTCTGGACACTTATATTTTTTTATAAAATTTGTGCACGTCATTTCTTAAAGTTAGGTAAACATTTCTATTTTTAAAACCATATCGACTTACGTAAAAGCAGAAGGCATACTTAAAAAATACTCTAACCTTATGATGTTGAAACTTGATCTCAAGTTTACTATTACGGAATTTTTTTCTTAAACAATTCGTATAACAAATTCTAAGTTTCGAAATATTAATTAATTGGCTATAAATATTGAGTAGATATAAAATTCTAATAAAAATCTAAACTTAGTAAAATATTTTGAAGAGATTTTATTATTTTACTGATTATTTCAAACTAATTGAAATTTTCATCTTGTTATTGGAAAAGGAATTGAAAGTTCGATTAATGGTACAAGTGACATACCTGGATTAATGGTTTCAAATAAAATGCGTGACAACGTAGAGCAAAGATATAAATAGATGACCTAGATACTGACATGCTTATCAGTGGAATAGCAATATACTTTAGGTGTATGTCATGGCGGTCACCGATTGAAAGCAATTACGTGCATGTCACTGCGACAATGAACTAAAAATTGATCCAAGAATTCCAGATTCAGATATATGCAAATCCATAAATTTTAATTTTTCTATGTGCTTAAGAGTCACAGAGGACTTTATGTTCGCAAATAAAAACCGGAGATTTTAATGGAACTCTGAAGGTCAATTATTGCAATTATTGAGATATTTAGATGAGTTCATTTAGAGTCTTTAAAAACAGGATATTGCTTCGTGAAATTAGTATTCTGAATTATGAAAATTACGATTTTATGGCATACTTGAAAGAAGCAAAACCATATTAACTAATTTATTCTCGATTAATGTTATTTCCTGAATTCTTTTTCAGTCTGTATAAATTAAGAAATTATTGATTTCAACTTAGAATTTGCAACTTTTGGTTACTATGAAATAAATGATAGTTACTTTTGAAGATTACAGAATTATAGTCTTTAGAAGTATTGAAATTAAATTCATGATAATTATTTTCTTCATATTGAAATATTTTTTGACGTCAAAGATTCGTTTTTGCAAGTGTGAATTATGAATGAATTTCATTTTCACGCGCAATAAGTTTATAATTTGGTATCCTACGTTCCTCTGCAAATATTTACGCAGACTCATAATTTAAGATGTGAATTAATCCAATTCTATTTTCGTTTATTCAATGGATTTGTAGAGTGGAAAAGTTTTTATATAAGTGCTAAATGTGTAATTTTTGGCAGTGCAATAAAAAAAGGAAGTTGATCCCAAGGAACTTTCCAGGATTGTAAACAATTAATTTTGCTTGATGTAGAAGTTAAGATCCAAAATTATTTCGCTTTCCCAAGGAATTGAAAAATTAATTTTGAAGTTAGAAAAATGTTTAAACCTCCGTATTTATCAAGCAGTTGATTTACGTACGACTGCTCGCTCGTCGCTTTAAAGCCGGTTCAAACTGGATTTTAATAGCATTGAATTGAGGACCGTCTACCCCCGAGCCCGGCCCATAACTCAACGATGAGTGTGTATCACCTTTGAACTAATTAATGAAAGCACAAACTCGCATTTATGAAACGAATTGCTTTTACCACTTAAGTTTGGAAGAAAAACACGGGCAATAGAGAATTTTTTATTTTTTATAAACTATTGAACTGATACAAAGTTTGGAGGTCTAACGAATTTTTTAAAATGCACCCACATATTTAAACATATTTCAATGCTTGTACAGAAGTCGCATAAAGTTTCACCCTCATCCTCGGTATAGTAGAAGTCTTTCTGAATTTTATATGCTAGGAGATTATTATTTTTATCCCCATTATCATATTGAAAAATGTACTTAAAGTGAGTTGTACATAATAGCCCCACCATGCACGAATAGCCTCACTCTACGGTAGTTCAAAGGATTTCAATTTTTCTTTTTATTTAAAAATGTGTTCGTTGAACTCAAAAATTTGTTCCCAACTCTCGTAGCACCTAAATTATATCTTTTTTATGTCATTGAAATTTTAACACTGATTTTAAAAGAATCGTCCAAAACTTTTAATTTTTCCTACTTTCGGAGCATAAAACAGAATTTTCAAAAATTTTTAATTTGTGATTACAGTTTCATTAAAATGGAAGCGTCTCAATTGCCTTTTAAGTCTAGATTACAATCCCTGTGCCCATGCATGGCGCTGACGTCACAGCACAGCATCTTATATACATAGTTAATAAATTAAATAATTAATTCAGCCGTTTAAATTGATTTATGCAGTAAAAAAATTGTGAAGGATTGAACTTATATGATTTTTTTATCAGTTATTTGTTTATAATAAATTTTAAGTTGTATCTTAAGAGCATTTGATCCATAATGACGTCACAAATTACCGACAGTGGCTTATTTATATTCAGCGGGTTTATTATTAAAGAAATGTGAATATAGTGCTGAAATTTTGGGAAATGATGAAGCATATATTGAGACATCGACGTCTGGTGAGTTTCAGTTTTTATTTTGAAAAAAATTGCTTTTCAAAATTTAGTGTTGCCTTCAACACTAATTTTTTATAACAAAAATTTAATGCAACCTAGGTGACACCCTTGTTTTTTTCTAAAGTTTTTTTCTACTTTGGCAGCATGGCCGCCATAATAGAATTAGCAATCATATGTATTTCAAAAATTAAATTCGGCGGATTGATAATTAAAATAATTAATATATCGATCTGTAATTTTGGGAAATGATAAAAGACATAACGGAGCATTGATGTTAACTGCGGTACAAATTTTATTTTGTAAAATAAGTTCCATTTCGTCATTTTTAATTATTTTAAAAGGGCTTTAGAACCCTCATCTCCATAATATGAATTCAAAATGTATCACATTTCAGGAATATAAAAAAATAGAATATCTTTATATGCAGCGTGTTTCTTATTAAATGAATGAAAATATAAGGCTGAGAATTTGGGAATTCATAAGGAATAAATGTGGGCATCGATGTCTTGTGCAAGAAGATAACATCGATGTTATCATAAATGAGGCTAATGAAAATATGCGCGAAATATTATTTGTAATTAAAACGAAGGAATAAAGTCGCTGAGTATAATCGAGGTGAGAATACGATGCTGTGAAAGCAGAAAGAAACTTACAAGGACGCCACCTATGTTGCATTAAATTTTTGTAATAAAAATACTTGCCAATTACAAGGCTACACTAAATTTTAAAAAACAATTTTTTTCTAAAATAAAAGTTGAAACTCACCAGACATCGATGCTCCAATATATTCTTTATCATTTTCCAAAATCTCAGCGCTATATTTGCATTTCTCTAATAATATAAAACCGCTGAATACAAATAAGGAACGGTCGGTAATTTGTGACGTCATTATATATCAAATGCCCTTAATTGAATTGTAAAAACTCCGAATTTTAAATTTTGGAAAATTTTAATGATTATTATTATTAAAATGTTATTTATAACAAGTTGGAAAATTGTATAGCCAAAAATTAATATTTGTAATTGCTTCTACAGTGGAAATAAATAGAAAGTAAGTATTTATGTTTAAAAAATCAAAATTAATAAAAATATAAGATTAATATTCTAACCTAAAAAATGTATTTCTTTTTAATGTTTCTATCTTAAAATAAACTATTATAAATAATTAAAATATGTTATTATAATTAATACTTTATTAATTAATGCATAAATATTTTATTTTCTTGCAGAATTTTTTAGTGGTTGCTTATGATTATTTCAAAATGAATGACAAAATAGAGAAAGCAAATATTTCAAATAGGAAAAAAAAGGAGTGGCGTGAATATGCACATCATGGCAGTTGTGGCTTGTCCACTCGGTCGCAACGTTATATTTTGTGTATTAGCCGGCCTATGCCCATGACTGGCGGACGGGCAAATAGGTTACGTCCAGGCTGCCGCCAACCAGTCAGTTTCTTGTCGGGAAATCACTTTTTAGGTTTCACTTTAAGACTATAAACACTTTTAAATAAATTATCTTGATAAAAATGTCCACAGAATAAGAAAAATTGTATGAAACAAAAAAATAACTCAATGCAGGAAGACTTTGAGTTTTCTTCTAAGATAACTATTCACCTCTTATCGCACCTCAAATTTTTGAAGTAGGTTTATAAAATCGAGAAAAATATTGTTAAATAAAACAAATTTTAAAAAAAGAAATCAAAGTACGATATAGAAAAAAAATTTTAATCTACAATTGTTTATTTAACATTATTTATTTGAAAATTTCTTTCGCTCTAGAAAAAAATCGTAATTCTGATTCAATCTTCATCATTGATAGTGTATTTTGTTCTTTAAAATATTACTTGCAATTTTATTCTGTTTAGATTAATTTTATTAAAAATAATCTTGCTGGGTAAATAGGCAGATAAAATATTTGTTAATTATCAATTTGTTTTATGCAAATTTAACTGTGTTTTAATAAAATTCATCCCAATAGAAGTAGAGGTAATATTTTAAAGAAAAAAATACTAGAGATGATGGTGTGAAAATTTTCAATTGAAATTTTCATTTTCTTTTTAAAAATCGTGAAATTTTTAATCAGCTATTCATGAAAATTTTCACTCTGCGGAAAATTTCATTAAAATTTTTATTTTATTTATGAAGGAGTTAAAAATTTTAATATGGATGTTGTGGAAAATTTCTTAAATTTCGTAGTATTAAATATAAAATATTACAAATTTCCAACAAATTCTTAAACTTAAATTTCTGTAACTTAATTTCAACTTAACATTTTTTTTTCTAGGCAGTGTCTAATATTACGGAAATTTCCGTATGGGTCTATACAACATGGTATGGGCCGAGACTATTGTTACGGAATTTTCCGTAAGAATAGCCTGTCCCCCCTTTGTTTTGCATGCTAGTTGTACGGAAAATTCCGAAACAATATTCTCGGCCTTTTTTCTAATACATTTTCATATGCAGCAAAAAAATTATTTGAAATTAAAACTGAATTTTGGGGTAGAACTTCAAAACGTTTTTTCTATTTCCACAATCAATATTATCAACTGGAGACTTTTTTAAAAATATTTTCTAAAATATTTTGAAGAATCTATCACACGGATTTTAAAGTCAATTTTTTCAAAAATTCGATTATTTTAAATACGATATTTTTGTACTTTATTAAAAAAAAATTCTCAATTTTTTCTGGTGTAATATTTTTGATAACAAAAATATTCTAGCAGTTGAAATTATACTTTTTCTAAAAGAAAATATCTAATTTAAAAAATGTTAATGTTACTAACATAAAAATTAGTCTCTAATCGCAAATTATATTATTAATAGTCGGCAATTTTTTTGTAGCTTTTAAAGAATATTTTGAACAACTTCTCGCATGGAATGTACAATATCTTGACATAATTCAAACATAGACAATTTCATTACTTCATATTTAGTGATTACACCTAATTTTTCAAATTATTAAATTTGGTACAAAGTTTGAGCATTTTCTGTTAAATTGAATTAGTTCACATGCCATTACTTCTTGGTACTAAACATCAGAGAAATCGATCTGAAATACAAGATTTTTTATGTTGATAATTTTCAATAAAAATTTTCATGAAAACTCCAAACAAACATTTTTTTCATGCAAATTTACATCAATACGAAATATACTATTAATAATGAAGACTGAATCAGATTTACGATTTTTTTCTAAAGCGAAATAAAAAATATCTTACATAAATAATGTTAAATAAACAATTATATTACTTTAAATTTAATTAAATTTGTATTACTTTAAATTTAATTAAACTTGTATTATTTTAGTTTCTGACAAATTTGTATTATTTCATTTGATTAGGAATTTATATATCTCAAAGAGTCATCCCATGCAATGAAAAACCATAATTATAATCAATGCAAAAGAGAACTCAGATGTGAACTGCAAATTGCCTAGCCTTAAGGGTATGTGATACATAATGAAGACACGAATTATCGACCGATTTTTTATTTCCATTCAGCGGGTTTATTAAAAGAGAAATGCAAATATAATGCTGCAATTTTGGGAAATAATAAAGAATATATTTAGGCATCAATGTTTGGTGAGTTTCAGCTTTTATTTCGAAACAAAATTTTCAAAATAATTTTTTTCAAAATAAAAATTGAAACGCACAGACATCGATTCCTTGATATATTCATTATTATTGCCTCAAATTTCAGCATTATATTTGCATTTCTCTCTTAATAAACCCACTGAATATAAATAAAAAATCGGTCTGTAATTCGTGACATCATTATGTATCAAATATCCTTAACTTTCCGGCTTTTTAGAAACAGAGGAACGCCAACGAGAAAAGAGGGAGAAAGGAAACGAAAAGAGAGTCAACCTATCCAACCTTTAACTCACTTTTCTTTTCTCCATCTCCGTTATTCTCACTATAAAAAAGGGTACCAACATGTTTCGAGACCAATTTATACCTTCTCATCAGGGTGAATATAAGGGTGTTACAGGTTAAAAAATTTATGCTGTGTAAAACGATGTGCATTTTTTCTATCATTATTACAAAGTTCTTTTTTACAAACATTTTATTTAAATCTAACTAAATTTGTATTATTTTAACTTTAACTACATTTATATTATTTTAACTCTAAAAAGCCGGAAAGTTAAAGTTAGGCAATTTACAGTTCATGTTTGAGCCTTTTTTGCAATGATTATAATTTTTCTTTGCATAAGACGATTCATTGAGAAATGTAAATTCCTAATCAAAGAAAAATCTAACTACTAAATTTGAATTATTTTAACTTTACAGATTCAACCATTTTTTTTTCTAAAATTTGTCATACTAAAAATGTGGTTATTTTCCTCGATTTTACAAACTATTTCCAAGACTATTCAATTTTTTTAGAATAATATAACTCTTTTTAGAATAATTTTTTAGAATAATATAATGAATGATGTATCCTTGTATAAATCTTGGTTGCCCAAATATCGTTTTAAACAAGGGCATATGCTTCATAAAAAAAATAAAGAAATAGAAATCGGAGACACAATAAGGGGTGAAATTCAGTCAATATTTCGACTGCAAGTCATATTTTTGTTTTACTGTGAAGGAAAGAGATCTTTTTACATTACCTCGAGGATTTTCTGCTGCAATGCTCGTTCATGCAAGGTTGGATCGGTACTTGAGGTGTGATACGTGCTGGAAGTTAAGGTGGCAGTTGCACCACCTACCCCCAAATCACGTGGCCGCGAAATCGGTGAACCTGGAGTGTCTCTGGCCATGTCTACAAACATGTAAAATGTTTCTGGTAAAAACGAATGTCCAGCCAAAGAGCGCCCAGGAATTTGTCTTGACTTCGCCTGGACATAGGGATTGAAAGCACTTTCATGATCCAACGAAACCCTCATTTTGAATCTTTAATTAAAACTAAAAATTCAACAGTCAATTCAATTCGACAAAAGTTTAATTCTCTCTTTAGTCACACATCAGTTTTAGATTCTCAGTTTCTTATTCTTCGTTCACTGTTATCAGTTTTATTCTTTAGAAATACAATTTTACTGCACTATCACACTCTATTAATAATATGTGCTAATTAATAAAATATTACTACTGCTGCACTGTTCATGTACAATAAAAGTTTAATAAATCAGCATTCTTTCCGACGTCTTCTCGTCATTCTCATAGAAAAAGTAACAATCTCGATTTTTTTTGTCAGCTAGACTCTGACGTCTGATTCAGAGCAACTATGAGTAAACAGGCTCAGTGGAATTGAAAATCTGGTCTCACGGTTCTTTGGAAAAAGAGACAAACTCGAGATGATAAAAAAAAGGACTCCGGCAGTTGTCCCTACTAAATATAGATCACTGCTTTCAATTTAAAAATGGTATCACGTGAAAAACTGGTCTAACGAGGGAGATAACTACTGAATAGAAAATCAGTAGAAAAAGTGTGGTAAGATAATACGGACGTTAACCGCACGAAAATCAAGTCGCGACTGATCGGAGGAAGCTACTGATTAAGCTTAGTAAATAATTCCTGGAAGGAGTGCTGGGAATCTTAAAAGTGGGGACGAATGAACGTAATCAGAGAGAAGAGGAGGACAACTCCCCTTTTCCCCCTTTTCCATCATAAATGCGCAATAATTGTTGCGAAATTGTCTTCTATTATTAACTGATGAAGGAGCTTTATTTTAGAAATATGCCATAACATATTTTCACCGTTGTTACGAAGAGTTTTCAGAACAAAGAGTCTTAAATACATTCTATTCAAACAGAAATAATATGAATCTGGTGATATAATTCACACAAAATGTATTATTTGAATTAACTGTGAATTCTTTTAAATTAATCTTATATGCTTTAAATTATTCTTTTGAATTCGCCTTGCAGAATATTTCAAATTCTTTAAAATCTTTTGAATTCCCTAATTTCTTTCGAATCCTTTGAATTCTTTTGCATTCTCTGAATTCTTGAATTCAGGTGTACATCGAAATTATTAGTGGTTAACCCCTCGGGGAATATATTTTCGAAAGAGGGTATTTTTTAAAAAAAGGCGTAAATTTTTAAAATGAAAAATACCAGGGGAGTGAATAAATATTAATAAATGGAATGTTAGCAGAAGCAGGAAAAAATGAACCAAAATTAATTTCAATCCATTTTGCAAGAGGCAGTATTACATTTCTTAGCAAAAATTAGTTTGAGTCAAAATTATTTGTCTAATAATAATTATTTAGAATTTTGTGTTTTTTTAAATCTTACTAAACATTCGTAATTTTTATCCAATCTTAATGAAAAATAGCTCACTCAAAGAAAAAGTTGTCTTGAAACAAAAGTATCGTCCTTTTGCGTGTTTTGTCGTGAACCACGTGAATTTGATTTTGTTTAAAGATTAGGTGAATTTTCTCGCAAGAGGATTATGTTTGCTTATGTTTGCTGCAAAAGGATTCCTTTTAAGACAAATGAACATCCTATTAACCTTAAATTTAAGAGGAAATTCTATTTGTTTCAAGAAACATCCTTTTCTCGCAAGAGGGCATTTCTCTGTCATTTTGTTTATTGGAACATTCTCTACAATTCTGTTCATTGAATTTTATTTTTAAAAATTCGTTTATGATTTGTTAAATAAAAAAATTTTGTACAGTATAAATTCTAAAAAAATTATTTTTAATAAAATTCAACGAATAGAATTGTGGAAAATATTCCAATGAACAAAATGAGCTATTGCGCATTCAAATTGGATGAAAATTACGAATGTTTAGTAAAATTAAGGAAAAAGCATAAAATGTCAAATAACGATTATTAAACAAACAATTTCGACCCAAACTAATTATTCTTAAGAAATGTATTACTGCCTCTTCCAAAATGCATTGAAATTAATTTTGGTTCTTTTTTTTTGCGCTTCTATAAAAGTATAAACCGTACTTTAGATTGAAGTTATGTCAAGGGGTCGAGCTCTGAGATATTTTCTTCCTAACTGGAAAAAGAACCAAAAATAATTTTTTAATAATAGATTAAAAAATTTCACGGTTTTAGCACAAAAATGAATTTATTGTTTAACTTTTAAAAAATTAGTTGAAACGTATTTTAAATCTGAGTAAATATTATGAAATAATGAATGAATAGAATATTGCAAATAAAATAAATTATTAGTATATTACGTAACTAGGGAAGAAAGGCAACGATTTCTGTCAGCTGTTTTTTACTTTTAACCGTAGGGTTGAAACTGCTGAAACTTAAAAGACATCGAAAGTCGAATTTTCAATGTAGGTGTTATGAAAAAGTTTTTTAAATAGCGATAAAAAATTTTTAAACCATATTCAAAATTTTATTTTTAAATGATAAAAAAAAGAAATTAATGATAGTTGACCGCAATCGCCATTTTTGAATGTAAGAAATTTCTATTTATGATAGTTCTTGAAAGAAAAAAAACTTGAAAAGCTTCGAAAAAAGGGAGAAACATATCAATTTAAGGGATTTTAAGGGGTTTTGAGAAAAATAGGGGAGGGAGAATAGGGGAATAAGGGACTGACTGTGATCCTTGCAATTTATTTTCTTCAAGTATACCCTTTTCCGGTGTTTACAATTTTTTATCGCAGTAAATCGGTAGGCATCAAAATGATCCAGAAAATGGATCAATTTAATCTGAAACAGTTTTATGCAAAAATAAAATAGTATTTTCCCATGTATGTCCATATGCTTTCATAGAAAAAATGAAGGATAAAATTGGTTGCAGATCATTTTTTAGAGGAATAAATTTTTATTGAGACAACTTTACATCTTTCAAAATACATGTGTTGTCATGAAAAAGCAAAAGAAATTTTAACCGATATTTAGGTAAAATTTATCCTGTGAAGTTAATTTTTGTTGCAGGTTATTTTGACCCCGGAATCGAGGTTATCTTTATCCTTTATTTTTTCTTTCTTGATATTCTGAATTTAGACAGTTGTGGTCCCACTCCATAATAATAAGCTTTAAATATATATTATTATATAATTATATTTTGGCATGTTGTATAGATATTGATGATAAAAAAAACTCTATTTTTATAATTAATTTTTACTGAGGAAGAAAGAACCTTTGAATATATTGCATATATTGAATATATTGTATGTTTCTATTTAAACCAAATTTGATCAGATTTATTGCTAAAAGTAATTAAAATAAGTTTTCTTACGCAAGTATACAAATTTCTGTGAAATTTATAAGAATTTTCAGTGATTATAATAAAGAACCTGAGAAATTCCATGAATTATTTTGGTAAGTATTATTGATATAAATAGTTTCCAACTTTAAAATACGAAAATTATTATTAAATACTTGTTTTCTCAGAAAAAAGTTGGACATCGACACTTATTAATTTTTGAGGAAGAAAATAAAAATATATACATATGAAAAAATTTGTTTCTAAACATTAAATATTTATCTAATTTTTTTTTGAGATATAAACTTATCAATTCATATACAATTTATTTTTTAAAGTTATTATTAGAAATACGAAAGATTTTTAATTTTGTAATATATTACATGTTATAAGGCTGGTGAATATTTTAATTAAGGAAGTATATTTCAAAATTATGTCATTTGGACTATAAATGGATATTGTATCAAATTTATTATCGAAGATGTAATTTGGTTATAAATAACGAATGATTGGACTCATTGTCTATAAACGGAAGGCATATTATATATTTTTAACCAACCTAGTTTGAAATCTCGTAAAGAAGATGAGATTTTGTAGGTGCTAAAAATAAATAACACACGGGGAAAAATTAAAATAAGATTTTTTTCTCCAGCATAATGGGAAAATTCTATGGGGGAAAAATGTTCGTTTTATTAATTTTTGATTCAAATAAACTGTTTCTTTATCCAAAAAAAGAACCAGAATCTATATTTAAAGAATGAATATTTGCATTGATTGTATAATTGTATAATACTTCATATATGTATATATTTTATTTATAATGTATATAATTTATAATTCTGCTGAATAATAAATAAATTATGTTTGTGTATCCTAAGGTCTCTATTAGATATATAATAATTATTATATGCAGATATCATAATACAATGCAGAGTGATGTGCAAAGGAAATAATTTCTATTATTAATACAATAGATACATAATAATTATTATATGCAGATATCATAACACACTGGTGAGTGATGTGCAAAGGAAATAATTTCTACCATTAATTGAATGAAATGTCTTGAATGGAATTGTGCCATAACAGATTTTCATCCAGGTTATGCTGTGCTGATTTTGGAGAACAAGGAGAACGTCTCGAAGGATGCTACAATTAGATTAGATTACAATGATATGTAATTAGATTTCATGCGTACCCGTTATTATAAGAGTATTACTTAAATTGAAAGGACTGATTGTAATGAAGAAAATAATGAATGACATTGATTAAACTTTTGGTTTATTAATAGATTAACCGAGTCGAAATTTAGGCTCTACATTGACGCTCTTGGTTCTATTTAGGCCCTACTCTAACGCTCTTGGTACTATTTGAATCTACTTTGACGCTCTT
>JBAGKK010513135.1:0-13830 GCA_037177015.1 Euceroptres primus
CAAATTTGGATACAATCTCATATTTACCACTTCATTATATTGCATTATAAATTTTATTTGTTGCTTAAAACAAATAATTTCAACCAACTATTATAAGGATAACACACATTTTTAATTTTGTGCAAACATTACCAAAGATATTTAGGACTGTACTAAACCAAATTTGAAAATTTGAATATTATATTACAACAAACAAAAAATTTATTAATTGCTCCAATCGAATAGGTTTTTCGAATTATTGTAAGACAATAAAACATTTATATGTCTTATTTCTTCTACATCATAATGCATATTCTACAAAATTACTTAAGACTGTATTATACCAGATTAATAATTTCTTACAACATTGAAACTGTGAAATTCGCCAAGAATATTAATTTGCCAAAAAAAAGTTTTTAACTGCTCGTTTAATTTTTAGTTTTAATTTAATTTTAATTTTTAAACTATTCGTACACTGCGTCTCTGAAAAAAATTTATAAATGTTTTTTCCAGAATAAACAATAACCACTGATGAGGGCCACCATTGTTGCCGAAGCGTTTGGTTCAATTAAACATTAATTGAATTATTTATTCTGACTTTAAAGCCAAACTTAACATCCAATATTATAAACGATTATTTTCATCGAGGATCAATATAATCCCCCACTGAATACTATTATTTATCTATATTTTCTTATATTCGTAACAAATATATGCTGTTTTATATATTTTAACTTTCACTAATTGTGCATATTAGGGTGAGTTCAGAATGGGAGACCTTAGTTGACATAGTTTTAGTCTTAAAACAGTCGTAACTTCTAAGACTTAAGACAGTGCGCGCGCATCGTATTGCCAACCACGTAAAAATTTCTTTCCACTTTCGTTTGGGTAGCCAAGAGCAATATGGCCGACTATTCACTGTAGTTTTGTTGGCAATACGATACGCCCGAATTGTCATAAATCTTAGAACTTACGACTGCTTTAGGTTAAAACTCTTAAAAATAAAACTACTGCAATACTCCCATTGTGGACTCACCCTTATACAGTTTTGGAAACTATAATATCAATGAATGACTTTTACTCCGTCAGCATAAATAAAATATTTGCCAAGTGCATGCTTCGTTTAAAACAGGAATAACTAACATTGGGCAGTTCATTTGTAGGCTTGTTGCGAATATAAAAAAAGGATTTTAAAAGACATAAGTTATTCTCCCTTTCTCCTATTTACGTATATTGCTATTTTAGGAAATTTCAGTGATGGAGAAACCATTAAAAGCCTTGTTAAAGAAATTTCTTTGAAAAATATTTTTGTGGTACCCAGATTTAAAGTTTTTCATCTCATATCTATTATATATTTTTTCTCTATTGTATGGGGAAGGTCCTAGAATTTTGGCAATCCTTACAAAAAATGTTTAAGGGTGCAACTATGCTCTTATATCTGTTTATTCCTAAGAAATCGTACCGGCGCCAATTAATTTTTTTTCAATCGGACACAAAAAAGGAGTTTTGTCCTTTGTATTAGGTACAATTTTTATTCATAAGGTATTTCTCTAAAACTGATATGTAGATTTAAAAAAAAATTGAAAACTGAAAATCTCAATTTTTACGTAAATTTCATGCTCGCAACCTGTAAAATTTTTTTTTAAAAATCTGAACCACCCTACTATATATAACAACAATTTCGTTCATTTAAACGTTCAGAGCTTCCAGAAAATAGTGGAGGAGAATTGTGCAAATTTGTTTGTATTTTGCTTGTTTGTTTCCCTCTGAAAATTATAGAGCGTTGCTCGTTAGGATTATGTAAATAAGTTCTGTTTGTCTTAAATGAATTTTCTTCCCGACTGTGTTTCATCCAAATTTCTGGTTCTCCCGAGTAATGTTTTTAGGTAAACGCCAGGTTACGAAGTGTTTACTCAGGAAATAAATTCGAACTACTGAAAATACGAAAATGCGAAACAGAATGTTTCTCGGGAGAATCTCTACTCTTTAAGAAGTACATGGATATCTCATCCTACATCTATAAGTAGTTCATTATCAACTTTCACTAGAAATCCACAGAAGTTCAACTGGTGTTAACGAATTCGGTCTTTCAAAGGTTGTATCAAGTTTACTGGAAAGTATTAACTAACTATGTGGTTTCCAGAATATTGAACGTATACAGAGTTTCAACTGATGACGAAGAGAAGATGAAGGGACTGTCGAAATGAAAAATCACTTTTCCTCCTCCTGGCCTGCCAGGTTTCAGGAAATGTCTCAGCAGCGATGATTAATTATTATATCGCTTTTATTCATAAAAAAGTAAAAGGGAGAAAAAAAGTTTCCGAAAAATAAGAATGGGATACGAAAGTGAGGGACTGGTTCGCTTTTAGAATACTCTTAAGAGTCTCTTGATGATCAGTCCAACTGTGAAGTTTACTTTCAGGTGTTTACATGTCCTTTTCAAGTCAACAAAAGATGTTTACTTAGGTTAAAGGTCAAACAAACGTTCTCTCGAGAGGTTTCCTTAATTCGATTTTCACTTTCCAAGAAAATGTTCAAAATCTAGCACAAGAGTAGTGTCTTAACACCCACAGTAGTTAAAGTATATGTACTAGGTTGTTGCATCATATTTTTCGAAGAGGGAGATTTTAGTTTTAGAAGAAGTACTGATTTTTCACTATTTTCTAGCGCTGAATAAATATATTTTTGGTAGAATTGTAGAACAGTAGATTTTGCATTTGTCAGATGGTAGAGTAATTTTGTAACGTTTTTCTATTCGCCAGGGATAAATTACGAATTATTGAATGTTCGATTTCAAAATAAAGTTCATCCACTCGACTTATTTATTTATTCGAGCACCAATTGTTGGAATTTCATTCAACATTTATTGCTCTTTTAAGCTAATTTATTATTTCTTTACCACGATATCCTGAGGGCAATTATTGACTTTGTTCTCAGTCGAGTTAAGAAGTGAGGTTGGCTTAAATAAAAAGAATTATAATTTTATTTTACTCGACATCTGCGATTTTCAATTTACTTTTATTCTTATATTTATAATGCTCGTTCTATAAATCTCTTGAATTGTTAGAACTCTATTTAATTTTTTATTGTGGGCAACACTGGGGCGAGAATGATTGCGCCTTAAACTTCGTTATTTTAAATTCGACTTACGTTCTATTTAATTTTTCTTATTGCTTTTTCTCTTATTTTTATAATAATTAATATCTTATTATTGAGGGTCATTCTGGCCCAATTTACGTTTGCTGTAAAAATCTCAGAAAAGCGTGCGAAAAGTTCGTAGCGTGTGAAAAAAGTATGCGAAAAAAGTTGCGCACGCGCAGAATTTGTTTTTTTGTACCTAAACAAGAAGCGTCTATTCTCGTATACTTTCCATGGACAAAAGCGCGGACTTTTTATGCATGTGTGACAAAAAATTATTTTTTCAAAATCTTCGTTTTAAAAATTAAAGTTTACGAAAAATGGTAAAACTTTTTCGAAATTTGAAATAAAATTTTACATGAGAAAGCATATCTATTTTTTAAATTATCTACAAGTTTCAAGGAGATAACGAGCTTCGAAAACGGAAAATCCCGATTTGCACCAGTGTGCCTGTAGAGAGTGCGTGAAAGGAGTGTGCTTTCTACGGGTCGAAACATCACTTTTTAAGGAGAATAATAACTGAAAATATTACAAGGAATATAATATCATTTATCTTACTGAGCAATAATAAAAATATTAGGATTTGTAAAATTTGTATGAAAATGTATTGAAATGTGAAATTGTGAATGAATCAATGCAGGTTTAATATCCTAATTTCGGAAACAATTGAAAAGTTTGTTTCCAGCTCTGGACCAGTAAAATAAGGAATTCAAATGCTTTATTTATAATGAAGTTTGTGCACAGATAAAAGAAATTTCACTTCTTACAAATCAAATTGTGTAATGAACAAACTTTACACAAAAAGTTCGACACAAAATGCAAACTTCCTAAAATCCAATTTTTGGCTCATTAACCCTTTAACGGCCACTGTTGCAGCTGGGCAACGTTCACTGTTTTCAATTTTCTTAAATTTTCATGTAATAAACTTAGAATTCTGCAAAATAAATGTGTGCATTAGATCAAAGCGGTCTATTCCGCATTTCGTAAGGTGGTCATAAGTTATCGTATACTTAATAGAAGCCGAGAAAACTAAGAAAAAATTGAAAAACTTTTGTTGCAGAAAACAGTCAAAAATTGACCATATATTATTCCTGAATTTTTTCAGAATTTTTAGACAACGGATTTTAGGTTTGGCCGTTAAACACAGAAAAAACTATAGGTAAAATTTGTTGCAGGTAATTTTTTTGAATGATAAATTTTTATTCAGACAACTTCACGTTTTTCAAAATACATGTGTTGTCATGGAAAAACAAAAGAAAATTTAATCGATATTTGGGTAAAATTCAGTCTGTGAAGTTAATTTTTGTTGCGGATAATTTTTACCCCGGAATCGAGGTAAAATTTATCCTTCATTTCTTCTGTGAAGGTTTAGAGACAGAAAAATGTAAATGAAATTAATGACCATGAAAAACATTACCACATGGTTTCAAAATGTTTCGAAGTCAATTTAGATTTCCTCATCAGGGAAAATTTATAGTAATCTAGGGGTTGATATTAAAAAAATATTATATATTTTTTGAAAAATATTTGCTGAAAAATTAACATTCATTCTATAATTAAATCTTTTCGTGTGATTGACTTAAGTTTCTTTTGTGACCAAAGAGGAGTAATGGTAAATACAGATATTGAAACCGATAATTAGGAAAAAAATTTTAAATGTCAAACTCAAACGAAAATAATGAAGGTTCAACTTATCATTTAATATTTCAAAAGATTATAACTTTATGTTCTCCACAATCCAAGCAATATTAATTACACAGACTAAGTCACATGAAAATTATTTTTTAATCTCACATGTTCAATCAAAATTTTTAAATTATTTTTAATTTTTTTAAATTTTGAATTGTAAAAAAGCACAGACAAATATTTTTGTATAAACAAGCAGAGTATTTAAAATTATAAAAAATTCACACACTGTCTTTCAACAAGAAGACCCAACATATATGATAAAGTTTTCTATAAAATATAATTATTGACCTAAAAATAATTTGCTTAAAAGGTAATTAAATTTAACATCAACTTTTGCGGTTAGCAATGAGAATATTTTCCATGTTTGGCTTTGACTAAAATATGTTTACTGACAAAAACTCTTAGTAAACATATTTTTTTTGCACTTAAGTAATCAAAGCTCAAACAAGGCTCCGAAAATTGGACAGCCATGCGCAATTAAATCGCGCAATTGTTCGCTATTGAATTTTTGTGGGGTCGATGCCGGAGAAAAGACACTGCACCTTTTCATTCATGGAACTGAACGCGTGTAATCGAAGGCACGGTCAATGGAAATATACGTTAGGATACAGCCGCGCCAAGAAATAAAAGAAAATAGTGTGAGGAAAAATAAAAAATATTTTTTCTTTGTCCGATTTAAACTTCCTGTAAATTATTTTACTAAATATTGATTCTATAATAAGATCAAAAAGTTGGTCAACAATAATTACAAAGCTAAGTCAATCCTTAAAACTGGGGTTATTTTGTCTAAATTTGTATATAATACAATCATTTTTTACCAAGAAATAAATGTATAATTAAGTATTTTCTTATTAAAGTTTCCGGGTTAAAATCTATCAACCACTTTTATAAATTTTTGTTTTATCTTTAAATTAAAAAACTCTAGTTGAAAATAAAGTCGACACTTGCTTAAGTTCCTCAGTGAATAAAAATTTCAATACATCGATTCACTCTTAATATTAAATAACAGTAATAACAAAACTTAACAACATTGTTTAAATTATTTGCTCCAGTTTCCTTTCTTTGAAATTTTAAATCAAAACGATTTTTAAACCTTACTTGCAATCAACACAGTAAAAACTAGTCATTCCTTTCAATCTGGAATGCTTTTTTGTTCATAATGTGATCTCTGACCAACTTCCTGTTGAAACATGATATACTGAGAAAAAAATCGTGCAACAAAATGTTGTTCTGTTGACTCAAAAAAATTTGTGTTAGTTCAACAAAATGTTTTGTAGATTTGAAGAAACGTTTTGCTATACAAACAAAAATTTAGTTGAGCTAACAAAAAAATTTGGTTGTACAAATACCAACAAAATTATTTTATTGAGCGAACCAAACAGTTTTCTCAGTATATCAGAAACAAAATGCAAATCAGGTTTTCGATTCTGTTTTCATCTACTTCGATTCTGTTTTCATCTATTTCGATTCTGTTTTCATCTACTTCGATTCTGTTTTCATCTACTTCGATTCTGTTTCCAACCAAAAATCGTTTCTACTTTGATCCACAAATCGTATTTTTTAATTCAGATTCGCGGACTAAACTAAAGTCGAATGGTTTTAACGCGTGAACTGTTTCCATACTGAATTTAACTCTAAAAGCGTTCCTAGATTTTACTGTATAATACTTCAAAAAAGAGTATCTCACTCGAATAATTTTCAGCATCCAGGACGAACTTTCATGTCTCACGGGGGTCTTAATTACCCAAAAAATGCAGGGGTTGGGGGGAATGTAAATTGAAAATTGGGGTTGTTTAAAAAGGAAAAATTGGGAAAGCTCTACCTTGAAGGATGCGTAGGCCTTCGAGAGCGGGAACATCGAGTGTGACTGCTACCGCGAGATTTTCGTGTTGCACGTCGAGCTTGCAGGAAGAAAACTGAGCTTGCGATGGCACGTGTGCACGATGCCCGAGTGACGGACTGAACTCTGCTGAACTGCGGAGGCGAGTTAAAATGCGAGCTTAACTTACCAGAGAGAGGGTAGCAAAATTGGAGGGAGTGAGGGTGGATTCAGGGGTGGCGGAAGCACAGGACGACGGAACGAATCAGAGGGAATGAGAGAGAGGAGGAGAAAAAGGGGTGAGAGGGAGAGAGCCTACGTGCCTTTCGCATCGATTTACTGACAGTGGCGCTCGCATCGCAATCTACTACGCGGTTACACGCTCTCTACGATTGTGGCCTACCAAATTTCGATTCGTATTTTAACAGCACTTTTGAAGAGAAACCCCATTTTCACGAGATTGAGGTCCTTCCCTTGTTCCACTAGTCTCAATCCAACTTTAACTCTCACCTAACTTGATATCTGACCCTAACTCTATTACTCTAACTTAGACTCCAACTTCAACTCTGATTCTGACTTTAATTCTAACAGAAACTCTGGTCCAGTTTTTAGGCAGCTCAATGAAAGGTGGTGAAATGATTTTCACTGGTTTTTGGAATTCTTTGGCGTGTTCTGGTTTTATTGCCTCCTTGATGAAACTTTCAAGGTTTAATTGAAATTTGTCACATCTGGTTCCTTTTGCCAGGAACAATAATCCAATTTGCATCTTAAGCCCTCCTTGCTATTCTTATGCTTAAGTAGAATCCGGAATTAGAATTAATTCGTGGAATTTCTTCTTCTCAGCAATTAAATTCTTCCTACACCGAAAAAAATTCTTGGTAAATTGTCAAGTAAAAAATTTAGTTGGAGGAAATGGTATATCAAACTTCTTTCTTTGTTATTTTAACTGCATTTTCAGTTAGGATGACTACTTTCTTAGTTGCAGTGACTACATACTTACTAACGTTGTTGAGTTATATATAATTATATATAAATTTATATATAAATAATTATATATATTGCAATAACTGCAAAAAATACATTGGAGTCTTAGGGAACTAAGGAGAGTACGTTGCTAGAAAATTCTTGAAATTTCAATCACTTTTCATTTACTGTGATTGAAAAATCATATACTTATGGTTGAAAATTCATTTACTTGTGGTTGAAAATTAATTTACTTGTGATTGAAAATTAATTATTGTAGGTAGTTGAAAATTCATTCATTTTTGTTGAAAATTCATTTACTTTTGGTAAAGTTACGGTAATTGAATAAAACTTCAAGTACACAGAAAAACTGAAGTGTTAATTAGAACCGATTTCTCTTTTCGCTTCTGTCGACGTAAAACTTTGATGTCACACAATTTCGACATTGCAACTCGGTGTTTCTATAATATTGCAGTACTTTCTCATACTCATCTGAATATTTAGGCAAACTGTTTTGAATTTGTAGGAATAATTGGAAAATATCGAAAAATGGCCCTTAATTTCGCTCGGATCCCTGGTTTTTAAAAATATTACAGTTGCAATAACTATTTTCATCTGTACTACTCTTCTTAGTTATTTTAATGGTTTTACTGGTTAAAATAAGTGCTAAATTCCCGAAAAATATTGCCAAAGAATAAAATTCCCGACATTGTAAAATCGGTGACAATATAAAATTCCCGACACTAGAAAATTCCCAATATTGTAAAACCATCGACGCTGTAAAATTCCCGAAAAAAGTAAAAAATTGTTTTAATAAATAAATAATTTTAATCAAGATTGCATTTAAAATATTCTAAAAACACAGAATAACTTTAATAAATTTATTTATTAAATTATTATTCAAATTAGTTATTTATTAAAACAATTCGAATTTTGTTCGGAAATTTTACAGCTTCAGTGATTTTAAAATAATGGAAATTTTCTGTCGGGAATTTTCAATTTTCCCGAAAAAAATTGCTGATGAATAAAATTCCCGACATTGTAAAATCGACGACAATATAAAATTCCCGACACTAGAAAATTCCCAATATTGTAAAACCATCGGCGCTGTAAAATTCCCAGAAAAAGTAAAAAATTGTTTTTATAAATAAATAATTTTAAAAAGAATTGAATTTAAAATATTTTAAAAATACAGAATAACTTTAATAAATTTATTTATTAAATTATTATTCAAATTAGTTATTTATTAATTAAAATAATTCGAATTTTTTCGGGAATTTTACAGCGCCAGTGATTTTACAATATTGGCAATTTTCTGTCGGGAATTTTCAATTTCAATAAAATTATAAACTTTCGGGAATCTTCCAGGGTCGAGAATTTTATATGGTCGGCGATTTTATGTCATGAATTTTATTTTTCGGTAAGTTTTTAGTTCAGGAATTTTTTAGCGTTGGAAGTTTTCTTTGTCGAGATTTTTCAATCGTCCCACTGAAACAGTAACTGTTTTTACTGGGAAATTAGTGCAATTTCAGTGATTAGTCACTCATTTCTCAGTAAATTTTCATTGATTCAGGTAGCCAGAAATGTGTCACTGATTTCCAGTAAAATTTCACTATTCAAATTTAAAGAGTAAGAATATAGTTAATATAACTAAGAAAGTAATTGGATTTACCATTTTCTCCAACTAAGTTTTTTAGTTCACGATTTACCAGGAATTTTTTTCGGTGATAGGAAGAATTGTACGTTTCTTCAGGAAAATTTAAGTCTTACTTTGGGGGCGATTCAAATTTCCTTCCTTTATTATTCTTTGATATTACACAGAAAAAAACAAAGTTTAATCTATGTTGCGTGTAATTTTCTCTAAGTGTGATTTTTAAAAATTATCCTCATTTCAGCGACAACTTGATGACACTCAAATTTCCATGTGTTGTCATTGTAATTCGTAAACAAAAACTTTTGGGGTAAAATCTGAAAATAACACTCCTAGAATGAAAGTGATATTTTAATACTAGATCCATATTCAAATAACACTTTATTTTTGCTACGTTTGTCTCCTTTGGATTTTTTTCATTTAACATTATCAAACATCAAAACACTTATTTTTAATCTAATTCACACAAAATCTCGCTGAAAGGGTTTTTCTTTCCTCTTTGCCATGTCACCCCAATCAATTTTATTTTTCCCACTCTCTGAATACTAACGAAATTTTGAGACGACTTCAGAATTTCACTTCCACCCATTCTAAATTCCACTTTCGCTTCACGTAAACCCTACTTTAGATATTCTTTTACTCTTTTCTGGTTAGGTCTTTCTTTTCTGCTTTTCAAGTTACTGACTTTATTCATTTTAACCCAATTCAGGGATTGAGCCGGTTTGAATTCCGGTTCAAGAGTCCTCTTTAACACTTTGGTATTGGAAAAGGGAAGACTCTTGCAGATGGATTTATATCTGTTTTCAATACTGGGGTTTATAGAAATTGATGCTTGATCCGAAATATACTTTACGTTTTATCTCCGATGATCCAAATTAGTTTCATTTGTCTTTTTCTACCTTCATTTTTTGGATGCAACACTTTTGCTTTCCTCAGATTTTTACAATTAATATTTTACAATTAAACTTACATTAAAGCAGTTCATTTTATAATAATCAATTCTATTACTTTATTTTCTGAAACAAAATTCAGTCGGCTGAAAAATAAAAAAGATTTTTTTTTATAGAGAGGGATCTGCGCATTTTATATTGTATAAAACAAATAATAAAACATTTTAGCCTGATTTTTTATTTCGTTCCACGTACAACAAACAGAAATTGATTCGGAAATTTTAACAATGCTACAAGCCAAATATATATATTTGCATTTTAATGCCTGCATTTTTAGAAATATCAAATAACTTCACGTGATTATTTCCACATAAAGTAAAATGCATAATATACAATTTGGAACAGTGCTAAAATATAAAAATGGCAAAGAGAATTAATTCCAAATTAAAGAAACAATGAAATTTAATTTATTAAAAGTGACTATATTTTTATGTATATTTGTATGCATATAAAATTTCAGTTTTCAAATTGTGGTAATGTTAAAAATTTAACAAGCGTTCAAATAAGCTACGTATTAAAAATATTATATTTCTTTTTTTCTATACATAATGAAAGTCATCCACAAATATGTAGAAAACTAGAGGGTGAAAAGTTTAACGACCACTTACAGTGGTTGTTACACTTTCTGAAAGAACTAATTAAAATGTTTCATAAACAGTACACTCGTATCTTGAATTACTATAAAACGCGTATTTTCTTTTCATATGAGGCAAGACTATTCTTATCTTAATATTTTGCAAAACTCTTGCTTTAATGTTTTCAAAATATCACATAAATAAAAATTCCATACAATTATCGTAGGTGGGTATTTTTTATTTACATGAGGAATCATTTCTCACACAAAACAAATAATTAAATGCCAGCAAATTTCAGTTTCTAATTACTGCAAACTCGCTTAAATCGTTAACTAAGAGTAAAATAATAATATTAGTAAATAATAATTTTATTTAAAAAAACAATTATTAATTGGTCAAAAATGAAATTAGTCAACAAGACTGTAAAATTTACGATTAGATTATAGTTACGTCGTAAACATCTCTTTCTTATAGATTTTTTAAATCTCTTAGCATCAGTTTCATTTTTCCCTGGTGCATACTGCCCCAAAGAAATGTTCTCCTGAGATCTCCAATATACTATTGTACACAGTAACTTCTTTAACTTGAAGAAGACAATAGTGTTTTTATTAAGTAATTTGGAAATCAATCTCTATGTAAAATTATAAATTTTCTGAAAAATGTTTATAAAGAAAACTTTCCCCTGAATTATAAAATTAATGTTATAGATTCTTCACTAACATTTTTGTTTATCAAGCCAAGCGGAGATATTTCGTTGAATGAGGAAGCGTTTTTTAGAATAACAAATATTTTATCAAATCAACGTAACATGTATTTGACGTTAAAGATAATTAGGAAGTTGATTTTTCAAATAAACAAAAACTTGATAAAATATTTTAAGTAAACAATTCGACTTATTTGAGATAAAAAAAATCCCTTTTTTGCTACGTTGTATGTAATTTTCGATATATTTACTTGCTACGTCAGATAATGGGCGAGGGCTCTTTTTCAAATATTGTTTTAGTATGATACATGAAAAACATTTTGATGAAGAAGCCTACGCAATTCTGAGGAATAGAAAAGTGAAAGACCCTAAATCCTGAATCAAAACTAAGTTAAACTAAATCAAATCAAAGCCTTCCAAACAATTGATAACTAAATTAACATAATAATTTAATTGACAACTATCTTTACAAATTTTCAATCAATTACAATTAAAATTTTAAAATGATCTTTTCAATCTTAGCGGGAATGTAACACTTAAGGGTATGTGATACGATGACATAATGATATCACGATTATGTCTGGTGCGTTTCAGTTTTTATTTTGAAAAAAACTTATTTTTTAAAAAATTTTTCTTTCAAAATAAAAAATGAAACACACCAGACATCGATGCCTAAATATATTTTTTATTATTTCCCAGAATTTCACCATTATATTTGCATTTTTCTCGTGATAAACTCGCTTAATGTAAACAAAAAATCGGTCGGTAATTCGCGACGTCATTATGCATCGCATACCCTTAATGTGTTGTGAAAATAATCGTTTAGTTACAAAATTATACGATCCTGCGTGTCCTTTGACAACACTCATGGAATTGTCCTCCAGTAATCCCTTTGAAACATGAAGAACGTGTACCAGTGTATGCAGTGGGTAGAACTTCAAAAGCTAATGAACTCAAAGTTTCTGTTACGATGCGATTTTCAAAGCTTCTGTCGTTGAGGAGACACAGTGAAGCCGAACTTGTCTCTCCGAACTAACGACTGATTAAAGCATCATCAAGTACCTTTATGTACCATTTCTCGCCTCGAGGAAGTTTTTAACGCATTTCATTATACTTCATTTAACGACATCTCTTGCTATAAATCAGGAACCTTCCACTTTTGTGTCCCTCAGAAATACATAGGTAATTTTAATAAATATCCAATGAATTATTGTTTCAAGGTATGGATTAAAATGTAAAGTATACCATAAAAAGTGATTGCAGTTTGAATATTCGATTTTTAATCAAGTCAACTTGTCTCGAATCACATTTTCTTATGTTTTTACGCTCAAGGTCTTTGATAATATGAGATTCAGTTGTAAAAGCCAAATGTCCATTTCAAGTTAATTAAACTAGAATCATGTTTATTCATGAGAATATGCATTTCGTCGAATATGAACAATTGAACATAATTGTAGGTTTTAAAAGTACATATGTCTTTCGGTTTGAAAATTCAGGCCAGTATCAAAGGATTAGAATTTCAAAAAAATTAATCGTCTGCGTAAAAGATTGGTAAGTGACAGTTAAAATCCAAGTTAGATAATCCAATTGTAGAATATGATAACATATACAATGTGTGAGAATTTTAATAATTTTGCTTTGTCATGTGAGATGAACGTGGCTTGTTCTCAATATCCTTGACTTGTTTCATAAAGGCAGTGTCTGATTATTTAGAACATATGGCTGCATAATTCTAGGAGTAAAGAATTCAACTTGAATATCTTATTGGAATGCAAAATTGTACTACAATCTGAAGTGCAAAGTATAATGTTATTTTTATTTTTATTTTATTGTACTACTCGTATGTTATTTTGTTTGTACAAAGTGCTATGTAACATTTTTCTTTGCTATGTAGTAGTCCTGTAATCGGCTTTAAACGGCTGTTGGACTTATTTAATAAATAAATGAAATAAAACGAAATGAAACGTGTAATATATACTAAATAATAATAAATGATATTAAACGTAATAAATGATATTCCTAAGATAAAAATTTCTTTAATTAAAGTACGTACATCGTATCTACATTTTACCTAGACGCATAAAAATTTCAGTTACTCTGTAATAAATAAAGATTTGAGTTTTCAACAATTTTTTATTCGCCGATATGTGGATACGAGACATGAATTGGGCACAACAATTTATTTTAGCTCTGCTGTACCCGCACAAATGGTTAAAACAGTAAAATAATTTAATTGGCTACCATTTTTCGCGAGTGCGCCGCAATGATGCGGCACATTGGTATCGAAGTTGTAGAACATTCTAGATACTAATACATATGTGGATGCATATATGCATATGTATATGGGCTATTATGTATATATA
>JBAGKK010513145.1:0-13829 GCA_037177015.1 Euceroptres primus
TCTGTATTTGGTGGGATCAAAAAGGTGTCATCTATTATGAGCTGTTGAAATCGGGCCAGACGATCACAGAAGACCTTTACTGAACACAATTGATTCGTTTGAAGCGAGCATTGACCGAAAAACGCAAGGAATATGCGTCCAGATACGAATCCATAATTTTCCACCATGACAACGCTCGGCCTTATGTTGCTATACCGGTCAAGAACTATTTGCAAAACAGTGGATGGGAAGTTTTACTTCACCCGCCTTATAGCCCAGACATTGCTCCTTCTGACTACCATTTGTTTAGATCGATGCAGAACGCATTCACTGTAATACGCTTCACTTCAGAACAGGGTATCCGAAACTGGATCGATTCATTTTTGGCCTCGAAAAGTGAAGAGTTTTTTCGGCGCGGAATTCATTTGCTGCCAGAAAAATGGGAAAATGTCGTAGCTTCCGATGGACAATACTTTGAATAATGTAAATTTTCATTTTGTAATCGAAATAAATGATTTTTTAAATGAAAAAAACGCTACGAACTTATGCATACACCCAATATTTTTGCGAACATGATCTCAAATATTACTTCACAGTAATGATAATTTTGAATAAAAAGGATAAGAACTTAGAACTTTTTTTTCAAAACAAGGTAAATGTGGTTGTGATCGTCACTTCACCGGCACCGGTTAGCGGAAAATTGTGAACTTTTAGGTAAATTACTTTTAAAATTAATAAAGGCAATTTTTTATATATGTGCTTGAATACTAATGATAACCACTGATATACAAAAGTGCAGGTTACTCCAAAAATCAGATTTCGGACCTGTCGATAACTTCAGCATTCTCGTTTTTATAACTTTAAAGTTGTTGCTATTTTCACACTAATGATTTAATTAGTAATTAATAGCTTAGTTACATTTTTAAATATATATTTTATTAAATAAAACTCATTTTGTTAATATTAATTATAATTAATATAGTTTTTGATGTATTTGAAATCTGGAATCTGCTGTAAACTTACGATAACTTCCGCATTTACCTTATAGTTATTTAAAAATATTTCAAAAATATTAAACATTAATTTTCAAAAGTTCTCTGTTAAAAAAAAATATAAAATCGTATTTTCGAAAATAGTAATAAAATACGAAATTTTAGCTGTTTTTATTATACTTATAATACAAATTTTAAACTTTATGCCTTGAAATTTGTTAATTAATAATTTACTTAAATAAAATTAATAAACCATTATCAATGTTTGTAACTTTGTTGCGTATTGGGTTATTACGCTAAAACTTTTAAAAGTAGCTACAAATATGATTATTAGGATTTTCAACTCACATTTTTTTCGAAAATTTGACATGATAGACATTTTTAGAAGTCAGATTCGTCTTCCGCGTGTACAATATAGTAAAAGACAACTCTCTTTGAAAAATAGTTTAATCCTTTATTTTTCAGTATAACAATAAAAGAGCGGCGATATTTAAATTCAGCGGGTGCGCTCGGGTAGTTCATCTTTGCTTTAATAGGAATCGCATGGGTCTTCGTTTATTTCTCACAAGCACATGTACTTTTGAAAAATAATATAAAAGCGAAATTCAAATATTCTGAACCATGTATGTCTGCGTTGCATGCATGGAGTGTTCCGAGTGTGTAAGTTAAAATAGGAGTTGTTAAAGCTAAGATTGTATTACGTGATGTGTTGTGAATTGTACATAGATGTGATGCCTGTTTATGTATCACACTTTTCTTATACGTGAACTATTTCTCCACTTCCGAAAGTCAAACTTTTTGGTGGAATGAGAGATTTTTCATGTACGGATTTTCAGATTCTCATATTCGCTCTACAGTTATTTGGAAAGTTTCTATCAATTTTTCGAATTCATTGTAATAACATCGTTCTTAATCCGCTTCTCACTTTTGATATGACCGAATCCATTTCAAATTAGGCAGGTTCTACACTTGAAGTCGCAGAATCTCTCGGGGACAAAATATGTTGTTTTTAGAGGAAATTAGGCGATACGTACTTTTACGATTTGTGAAAAAAAATTTCTACCAAGTTATGGGTATTTGATTTTTTGCTTTGTTTTTCAAAAAAACTCGAATTTTTTCTTTAAACTTTTATAACTTTTGACCTAATTGGGATATTTAAGATTTCTTCCCAGATTCTGGTAGCGTTTATCGTCCTCTTTCGAAATCCGCCAGAAAATTTAAAAAATCTAAATTAACAAAATGGCGGTGGTTTTTCTGAAAATATTTATAGTTGATTTTTTCAAAAAACCCACACTTATATTTTTTGCCAATTTTTTGTTGAATTTTTACTACCATCGAGGACATCTTGTGAGTTTTATGCAGGCTACATAACTTTTGTGACCAGGAGAATTTTTGTTCATACTATTGAATTTTCGCAATTTTCTCGAAAACAATTACACATACGAAAAAACAGTAAGAAAATAGTTTGTGCAATTAAAAAAGTTCTACAAAAAGTTCTTTTACTCATTTATGATATCTTGCACCATTTCCGAGAAAAATAAGAGAATTAAATTTTCATTCACAAACAAATTTTGTGGACACCTGTTTTTTGGAAATACCCACCTTGTTATTTTGTGAAATATTTTTAAAAAATGTACGTTTATATAAAGAAGACTTCCTGTGAGTTTTACGTGGGCTAAACAATTTCATGGCCAGAAAATTATTTTTCATAAAATCAAATTTTCAAATTTTTTGCTGAAACAATTTAAGTTACAAAAATAATTTCAAGACAAGAAATTGTTTACCTAAAAAGTTTTCGACGAATGAAAATTCGAAAATGGAAGAAGTTGCCGTCCATCCCGGGAATACAAAAATGTCACATATGGAAGATGGAGATTGATGAAGGTAATATGAAAACTTCTTACATGGCCAAAACTGCTAAACACGATTGGGTTCCTAAATTATTTACAGAATCCAATGATTCCTCTTCGGATCTCGAGGACTCTAATGAAGAATCAGAAGAAGTAGTTAATAAAAATCTGGAAACGTGGGCCCAGGTATTATTTATTAATTTTTTAAAACTGAGATTCAAACGAAGTTTTTGTACATTATTGAAAAATATCAGGGTGAATGTGGAATATATTTAAATATATTGAATATAAAAACTTTTAGGCAAAGAATTTTTAGTCTTGACATTATTTTTGTAACTTGAATCGTTTCAGTAGAACATTTGAAAATTCGATTTTATGAAAAATAATTTTCTGGACATAAAAATTGTTTAGCCCACGTTAAACTCACAGGAAGTCTTCTTTATATAAACTTACATTTTAAAAAATTATTTAACAAAATATGGGCATGGGTATTTATTTATTTTATTGATGGGTATTTCCATAAACCAGGAGTCCAGAAAACTTTTTTGTGCATGAAAATTGAATTCTTTTATTTTTCTCGGAAATGGCGCAAGATATCTTAAATGAGTAAAAGAACTTTTTTAATTGTGCAAATTATTTTCTTAACATTTTTTCGTATCTGTAGTTGTTTTCGAGAAAAATGTGAAAATTCGATTTTATGAAAAAAAATTCTCCTGACCACAAAAGGTATTTTGCCCCATTAAACTCACAAGATGTCTTCCATATGATAGTACTAATTCAAAAAAAGAAAAATTGACAAAAAATATAAGTGTGGGTTTTTTGAGAAAATAGGTTATAAATATTTTCAGAAAAACTGCCGCTACTTTTTTAATTTTGAACATTTTTTAAATTTTCTGGAGGATTTCGGAAGAAGGTGATAAACGCTACCAGAATCTGGGAAGAAATCTTAAATATCTCAATTAGATCAAAAGTTATAGAAGTTTACAGAAAAGAATTGTTTTTCTTTTTTGAAAAACAAAGAAAAAAATTCAAATACCCATAACTTAGTAGAAATTTTTTTTTCAAAAATCGCAGAAATACGTATCATCTAATTTTCTCTAAAAAAAACAACACATTTTGTCCCCGAGAGATTCTGCGACTTCAAGTGTAGAACCTGCCTGATTTGAAATGGATTCGGTCATATAATGAATACCAGTTTCTCGTAGATTTCATACAACACTGAAATCTCTGTTGAAAGCCGCTCCGGAAAGGCCTTTCACTCGTGATAAAAATCGAACAGAAACAGTTCATACGGCCCTCACTGGTTTTCGTTTAGAGACTGCTCGATTTAGGCCAAGGCCATTGAGGCAACCCCCGAAGCCGGCCTTAAATCGAGCTTTTAGTGTAGTTAATGTAATATCTATTTCATTTATTCAAACGAAAATATAAATTTTGCTACTTGCATTATAATAATTTTTTATATAAATTTCCTCTTTTGCCTATTTTGAAACAATGATATACTAAATTTTAGTTCGCTTTTATCAATTACTTTAACGAAAAGTCTCTTAGTGTAACCTTTTTTTCTTAAGATCTTCAAATTAACTAAAACAGAGCTTAAGTCAGTGTAATCTAGCAACAATTTCCAGTAAGTTAGAGTAAAAAAAGTTTTTTATAATATTTTAAACAAATTAATGAACAAAAGCCATTTTCTCGTGATTTGCAATGATTAGTTGTTTGAAATTCATAGTTTTTATATGAAATTTGAGAGAAGAAATAATGCCTAATTGCGATTAGTTAAGAATAGATGCTGTTTGACAATTATTTCAACAATTTTTATAAACAAATACACGGTTTCCGTATGTCACAATGAATAGGCTGAATTTTTTTTTTGCAGAATCAACCAAAAATGTCTTGACAAAGACTCTTTGCTGTTATTTTTTTCAAATTAAAAACAACTGTTAATTATTTAAACAATATTTGTAAACAAATTCACATTTTGAACATTATTCGTTAAACATTGTTCGTTTTGAGTGTTCTGAGTTATGTGTAATAATTCATAAATAATAACTAAATCAAACTTAACAGTAAAGTAGACGTTAAATTAAACTTATATTTAAAAAATATTTTTCATTTGTGACAAAAATCAAACAGAAATAGTTCATACGACCCTGACTTGTTTACGTTTAGTCACTCGCTTTAGTGCCAAGGTCATTGAGGCAACCCCCGAAGCCGGCACAGAACCGCGCGTTCAGTGTATATGACAAGAAGGAATAATTGGCAAGAAATTTCTTGTTGATTTCGTAAAAGAATTAATATTTATTATAGAAAAATGGTCAAAATTTGTATTGTGTATTTGTGTAAACTGTGTATTTGTTTATAAAAATTGTTTACATAATTGTCAAACAGCAGCTATTCTTAACTAATCGCAATGAGTCATTAATTTCTCTCAAATTTTATATAAAAACTATGAATTTCAAACAACTACTCATTGCGAATCACGAGAAAATGGCTTTTGTTCATTAATTTGCTTAAAATATTATAAACAATTTTTTTATTATTCTAACCTACTGGAAATTGTTGCTAGATAGTTATTGCACTGACTTAAGCTCTTTTTTTTAGTCAATTTGAAGATATTAAAAAAAAGGTACTTCTGAAAAGTTAGGAAAAAATATTGTTCATTTTTTTGTTAAATAACAAATTTTTTGTTTGGCCAAAGTGAATTTTCGGCACCGACTCATACCGGGAAGCCTTACGGTCATTTAAAAAAAAAAAATCAAAATCCATTGAAAATTGGCTTGTAGACAGACTTTGTCCACAAAAAGTGCTTTTACGCTTACTGTATTACAAAAATACAAGATTTAAAGTAAAATCTATGCAAAATCGTGTCGATGGTTTAGAATGATGCTCATTTAAGCGACTCATGAGTTAAAATTAAGAAGACCCCTCGTTACAATGGAATCGCATACTTTGTAGAGGCCAAAAAAATATTTTTTTAAACTGAAGTAATATTGGGATCATTCTCACAAAAATACATGTTGTTACTGAGGGTGTGAGTGTATTATAGAAAAATATGGTATTTCTTTTTCGAAAAAGGGGACTTCAAGAAAAAGGGGAGACGTTTTTTTTATTTTAGAAACACGAAGGAAGCTGCCACTCTCCAGAATCTTAAAAAATCCACAAAAATCTTAGATTCCACTCTAGAATCTAATAAACCACCATAAATTTCTAAACTTTTAGAATCTTTGGAATACTCTAGAATTTTTTTTTGAATCCTTCATAAATTCTGGACTTTTTAACAAGCTTTTAAAATATTCTAGAATATTTTTAATTTTCCATAAACTTGTAGATTCATTGATTCTTTTGAAATCCCTAAAAAATTCTCTGCAAACTAGATTTTTGAATGTTTTAGAATAACCCAGAAACTTCCTGATCCTTCCAAAATCTTCCATAAAGTTCTAAAATCTTCTAGCCTCTTCCAGAATTTTTTCTAAGACTCAAAAAGTCTACAGAATTTTAGGAAAATTCTGAAAACTATCTAAAAGATTCTTTAAGATTATTAGAGGGTATTGTAGATTTGAGAGGGGTCCAAAGGATTCTGCAGAATTCTCAAGTTTCCATTTCTCATTTTAGCAAAAATTAATTGGAACTTCAAATAAAAAGGGGAATAAAAAGGGGTGAAAGGAATAAAATTCTCAAATATTGTCTTAAGTTGTCATTTCTAATAATATAATACATATTATGTACATTATATAACATATATAATCCAGAGTCTTAAAAAATCCTCAAAAATCTTAAATTCCTGTCTAGAATGTAATAAAACACTTCTCAAATTTCTAAACTTTCAGAATCTTTAGAATTTCTGGCTCTAGAATTTTCTAAAATCTTCCATGACTTCTGGACTTTTCAATAAACTTTTAAAAATTTCTAGAATATTTTTAATTTTCCATAAAGTTGTAGATTCATTAGCTCTTTTAAAGTCCCAAAAAATTCTTTAGAATCTAGATTTTTGAGTATTTTAGAATCTCCCAGAGACTTGCTGATTCTTTCAAAATCTTACAGTTCTAAAATTTCAAGGTCTAAAATCTTCTATTCTTTTCCAGACGTTGTTTTTAAGATTCAAAAAGTCTGCAGAATTGCAGGAAAATTCTGAAAATAGTCTAAAAGATTCTTGAAGATTAATTATTGGAGTCTTTCGTAGACTTGAGAGGGTTCTAAAGGATGCTGCAGAATTCTGGAAATTCTAATGCAGTTTAGAATAATGTGCTTGAAGTTCCGAATGTTCAAATGAACGAAATTTTTGATTTTATTTTAAACTCAAATTTGTTCTAAAATATTGGTTTATTAATATAGACACTAATGTAATGATAAAGAAGCGCATGATATTTCTCTTTATTTTGTAGATTGAACGATATTATAAATTTGAGGTAAAAAAAAGTTCGTTTATTTGAACGTTCAAAACTTCAGATAAATTTCAAAATATTCTTGAGCATTCTAGAATATTTTAAAAGATTATGGAAGAGTTCAGAAGTTTTTAGATGATTTTAGAAGATTCTGGGACATTCTAGTGTATTTTGTAGAATATGAAATAATTTTGGGAGTTTTTAAAAAAATTTTTATAAGATTACTACACGAGAACCCAAAAGATTCCAGAACATTCTCGAATATTTTGGACAATTTTTACAGATTTAAGATACGTTTTGAAGATTCTAAAGAATCTAGGAGAATTTCGGTAATTTTTTGTAGACTTTTAGGATTTTAAAAGATTCTGTAGAAAATTCTAGAAGGTTACGGAAGTGTCCGAAAATTTTAGAAGATTCTGGAAAAGTCTAGTATATGTCGTAGAATGTTAAAGAATTTTGGAATATTATTTTATAATATTATTGTAGGAGAACCCAGCAGATTCTAGAACAGTCTTAAATATTTTGGAAATTTTTTAAGGATTTTAAATCAATTTGAAGGATTCTGGAGGATTTTAAGAGATTTTAAGAGACTTTCGTAGATTTAGAAAATTTGAAAATTATGGGAAATTTAAGAAAACATCAAAAGAGTTTTGAATGTCATTCGCTGCTATTTCTCATAATTCTTGGCCAATTATTTGAAACTTTGAATGTAAAAAGGGTAAAAAAGGCAGAGAAAGGAACGAAATACTTAAAAAAGTGATTTTAGGATATTTGGAGCATAATAGGTGAAAACAGGGAAACAGACGGAATAGGGAACTAACTACGAGCCCTGCTAATATTATAATATGTTAATATTATTATAATATCTTAATATTATACAGGGTGTTTAAAGAATCTTCTTAAAAAAATTCCAGGTTTTCCAGATCAATAAACAAATTTCCCAATGCAGGATTGCTACAAAATCCCAATTTCAAAATTCCCTGACCAATTTCTCATTTTCCCTTACCGTTATCTGCCGTTATAATTATAATTTCATACATAATACAGGGATCACAGTGGTTCAGTAGTTCAATTTTAGGGAAAATAGGGGATATCAGTTTCGAAAAAGGGGATTTAAAGAAAAAGGGGAGAAGTTTTTTTATTTTAGCAATACGAAGGAAGCTGCAATTCTCCAGAATCTTAAAAAACTATTAGTCTGGAAGAAGTCGTATTTATAAGGTTTTACCTTATTATTTTTAAAATATTCTCAAAAATCTTAGATTCCACTCTAGAATCTAATAAATCATTCCTCAAATTTCTAAACTTTCAGAATTTTTGGAATTTCTGGCTCTAGAATTTTCTAAAATCCTCCATGATTTCTGGACTTATCAATAAAATTTTAAAATTTTCTAGAATATTTTTAATTTTTCATAAACTTGCAGATTTATTAAATCTTTTGAAGTCCCAAAAACTTCTCTAGAATCAAGATTTTTGAGTATTTTAGAATCTCCCAGAGACTTGCTGATTTTCCCAAAATCTTCCATGAAGTTCTAAAATCTTCTAGAGTCTATTTCAGACATTCTTTTTAAGACTCCAAAAGTCTACAGAATTTTAGGAAGATTCTGAAAACAATCTAGGAGATTGTTTTCTTTTGTAGACAAGTCTTTTGTAGACTTAAAAAGGTTGTAAAGGATCCTGCAAAATTCTCGAAATTCTAGCGCAGTTCAGAATAATGTGCTTTAAGTTTTGAACATTCAAATGAACGAAATTTTTATTTTATTCTAAACTCAAATTCTTTCCAAAGTATTGGTTTATTAATATAGAAACAAATGGATTGATAAAAAAGCTCATGATATTTCTATTTCTTTTGAAAATTGAACGATATTTCAAGATAAATTCGAATTTAGAAAAAAAGTTTGTTCATTTTAACGATAAAAAATTTCAGGTACATTTCAGAATATTCTTGAGGATTCTGAAAGATTTTAGAAGATCATGGAAGATTTCAGAAGATTTTACAAGATACTGGAACATTGTAGTATATTCTGTAGAATATTAAGGAAGTTTTAAGAATTCTTTAGGGTTTGAATTAGGAACTCTTTAAACTTGTATAAGACTGTTATACGAGATCATAGAGGATTCCAGAACAGTCTCGAATATTTTGGAGAATTTTTACAGTTGTTAGATAAGTTTTGAAGGTTGTGGAAAAACCTATAAGGTTTTAGTCGGTTACTGACAAGTTTAGAAGACTTAAAAATTTAATTATGAAAATTTCAGATATCATTAAAAGATTATTTAAATCATAAGTTTCTATTTCTCATAATTCTAGGAAAATTATTCGGAACTTTGAATATAAAAAGGGAAAAAGGGGAAAAAAGAAATGAAACTCGAAAAAAAGTGTTTTTAGGAGATTTGGAGAAAAATAGGGGAAAATAGGGAAAAAAGCTGAATACGTGACTGATTGTGATCCTTTCTAATATTAAAATTTTGTAATATTATAATTATTTATTTATTATAATTGTTAAATTACAATTATTGCTATTGAGATATAATTATAATGTGTTGAATTAAACAAAATTCACTCACTCTTTGAAGTTTTTCTCTAAGTTCCCCTGACTTTCCAGAATTCCTTGACCTGTAGCAACCCTGAAGATTGTCTCTGTTCCTGATAATGACATTTTTCGTAAATTTAAGCTGGAATTCCGGAAACACTGCCAGGAACGCCGACCAAAAGACCGGCATCAGTCGCGCGAGCAGACGATACGCCGAGTAAAAGGCGACGAATCATATCATCGGTAATCTTCCCTCAAATAAAAAATAAATAAAGATTAAAATGATTAAATAATTAAAATGAAGTACCCAAATAAAAGTAACTAGATAACTTTTGTGAGTCGACGATGTTTTATTTTAGCTAGCTGAAGCGGAGAAAGAACTAGAAACAGATGTGCAGGAATCGGTGGAGGAAGGAATTCAGAGAATGCAATTGGATGAGGTACAAGAACCAGAGCAATTAATAGAAGGGGTACAATTACCGGAAATTCAACAAATCCCGCCGGCAGAACAATTTCCTGGACCACAACAGCCACCGGAAGAAAACGTATCACTGCGTCCGAGGAGAAGAAGAGGATTACAATTTGTTGACGAACAAACAAATTTGTCTCATAGATGGTTGCAGGATTTTACAAGCAGAACTGATTCATACATGAGGGTTAGTCGCATTTTACTACTTTTAAGTATACGGTTACAAAAAAAAGAGTCCAAATACCTAGGCGACACACAGTGGGGCAAAAAAAGTACCCATGGACACATCAAGTTTTTGCCTACACTATTCATCCGAGTTAAACGTTTTTTTTAAATAAAATATTTTTAAATTTTAAAAAGATTTTTAATTAGATTTTTTAAATTGTTTAAAAATTTGTTATTTAACAACAAAGTTGAAATTTTAGTTTTTTTAAAACTTTTCCCAAGTGCCATTTCTTTTAAGACATTCGGATTGATCAAAGAAGATCTTAAAACAGTGTTACGGGAATAATTTACAGTTGGTTAGAATAATTTTAAATAATTTTATTATGTTATAAACAAATTAATGAAGAAAAGTCGTTTTTTGGGATTGTTTTGGCAATGTTTAGCTTATTGAAATTAATAGATTTTGCATAAAATATGAGAGAAATGAATGTTTCATTACCATTAATTAAGAATAGATGCTTTCTGGTCATTGTTTAAACAATTTTTATAAACAAATTCACAGTTTGGCGACTTTTCAATGAAGAGGCTCAATTTTTATTTACGGAATCAACTAGGTATGTCTTTCCGATGACTCTTTGCTATGATACTTTGAAAATTGACAACAATTATTCATTATTTAAACAACTGTTATAAATAAATGCATTTTGTGTCCATTTTTTGCCAATTGACAACTTCAATTGTTTCTCAATCCAATGAACTCACGTAGTATTCAAAAGCAGTGCTTTAGCTTCTGGAAGCAGTGATCTCTCAATTTGGGGAAACTGATATCTCAAGCTTTCCAAATAAAGATCAACAGAACACAACAAAAAGTGCAACACGTCTTAGATTACCTAAAACTAAACGTTTTTGAAATTTTACTTTTTCTACATTAATTTTAACCGATACACAGTCATTTTCCCTTGCATTAGGCGAATAATATCATCATTTCGATAAAAATCTATAACGGACAATGTCGTTTGATAAAAATCTTCAGATTCAATTAAACGTTTAGCGGTACGAGCCATGCGATTGGAAGAGCCAAAGCCAGTTACAATATTTTCAATACTCCAACTGCGTGGCAAAATAGTAAGAATTTTAATCTGTTGCTTTTTACTTGACTCAGTCTCCTCAAATTGATGTTTTAAATGTTTAATAATTTCATCACCATCGTGTTTAGTGTCTTCAATACCAAACAGTTTGCATCCTATCGTTTTACAAAATTTTTTTAACGCGTCTTTCTTCTGTTTTACTGTTTTCAACTCAACAAAATTTATTTCTGTATGCCCAAGGCTTCGCAAACAGGTATTTAAACTTGAAAGAGCATGCTCCTTTTCTGTTTTTTAAATTTTGATGCCATTTAGAGAAGACGAATCACTGTGACTCTTACTTTCCACTTCCTCTTCCATTTCCAATTCCACTTCCATTTCCATTTTATCTGGGACTATAGGTTTATTGTCGAGAGAAGAAGATTCTCCTTTAGAAAATATTTTACGGCAATTATCACAAATGAAGTGGTTTAGTGGTTAGAATTCTCTAGAATTTCAGTTTGATCAATAATCTTCCACGCTCTCTCTTCTTTTTGTCACCCTGCATTTCAAACTTAAAAAATTTTTAAAAATATATCAATAATAACATTTTCCCTCCTTAGCCGTCGCTGTTCAACGAATTAAGATTTGGAAAACGGAGTAAGCCTTTGCCAGCAAAGTTTTTACTCAAAGAACCTGGAATTATGATTCAAAATGAGGATCTACGAGACTTGTTTGCTCAGAATTTCGAGAACGTTGAGTACGTCGTGGAAGAACAAGATAGTGTGAGGGAAACAAGTCCTGAAAGGAGCCCGCAACAACGTCAAGAAGAAGACGAACAAAAGAATGAAGAGTTTCAAGGGGATCATCGTCAACTTAAAAATGATGAAAGTCCTGAAGAACCACGACCTCATCAAGAACCATCAAATTTGATGGAATCTCTTCAGGGAGTCGCACCCGCTGTCAATGACAGTGATGAAAGACGAGAAACGATGGGAAGGATGTCTGTCCATTCTGCTTGTTTTTCTGCAGATAATAATACACTGGCGACTTCCCCTCAACCACCATGTACTTTCATCGATGACACATTTGCTGCAGAAATGCAGAATCCTTTAACTGAAAATCAACCGGAAGGATTGCAGCAAGATGTGTTCGCTCGAAGAAGGTGAATACTCAACCCCCATAGCACTGAATATTCTATTCACATTCCCAGAATATTCCATTGAAACATTGGAAATATTATCAGGGAATATTCCAGCAATATTGCAGGAACCTTAAAATGTCCTACATGTGGAATATTCCTGGGGAATTTTCCGGGAATATTCCCGCGGAATATTGGAACATGACCCTAAATGTTCCCTGATTGTTCCTGTGGAATATTCCCGGAACGTTGCCCGGGAAGAGTTTTGAATGTTCCCGTGAAATATTCCTGGAACATTGCCGTAAAAGTGCCCCGAATGTTCCTATGAAATATTCCTGAATCATTGTCCCGAAACAATCTAGAAAATTTTTAAAATATTTATATTGTTAACATTCTTATTCGGTGGGGTGAGACTGAATCATAAAAAGCAATTAATGCTCCTTGGGTATTTATTTTATATACTTACAGGACATAATTCTTAAATAATTACATAAGATTTGTACAATGTCGACATTTAACTTTTCTTTTAACAATTTTTTTTGTCGCGTCGAACAGAGGGAACAAACGTAACTTTTGTTTCAAAATTTTAGAACTTTTGATAAGAGTAACCTAGAGGAATGAATTTTTTTAACTGTAGATGAATACCTACAGAATATAGGAAAATTACGAAGAAGGTGCAAAAAATTATTTTTCATCTTGAAAATCTAGGTTAAATTTGACATTTTTTGACCAAATTTTAGATGATCGATTATCGCGAGCGCTCGATTCGTACACTTTATGCGATAAACATTTTAAAAAAATTTTTTTTCTTGATTCTAAAATCGGCCTGTAACTTAAGATAGGACTTCCTGGTTCTAAGAAAAAGGCAACTGAATGTTTTACTCGATTCCTCTCCCTGGCGGACCGAATGAACGGAAAGGATACACTACGGGTTACGGGGTACCCTCATAGTAACCTACAAAAAACTTCAAATTAAAAAGTATTGCTTCGCATACAGGAGTTGTTGTCTGGAATTCCGCTTTTCGACTAGCTCGCATTGGAACTCCAACCAATACTTGAATGCGAGGTTTGCGAACAGCACGCCTAAACCTTGTATACAGGTACATTTGAATGCGAAAAGAATTATGAGTGAAATGAATACTTTTTAACGCGAGGGTTTGCATTAGTGCGAATGCGATTAAATACCTTTGAATCTTTCTAATATAAAAATATTTTTAAATGCAAAAGCGTCGCATTCAAATGTTTTCGAACTGTCTGTAAGT
>JBAGKK010513156.1:0-32983 GCA_037177015.1 Euceroptres primus
ATGTTACTGAGTTGCAAGCATAATCGCCTCAAACTTATTTTAATAAGAGAGAAATTCAAGTATCATGCTGAAATTTCCGAATATAATAAAGAATATATTGGAGAATCAATGTCTGGTGCGTTTCAGTTTTTATTTTGAAAAATATTTCAAAAATAATTTTTTTTCGAAATAAAAATATGAAGCACACCAGACATTGATGCCTCAATATATTACTTATTATTTACAATAATTTTAGCTTAATATTTGTATTTTTCTCTCAATAAACCTGTCAAATATATAAATAAAACACGGTCGGTAATTAGATGCATATGACACACTGTTAAGTTCATATTCATAAAATTACGAAATTTACTGACGGCAGTAAAAGTAAATCATGAGGAATAAACTTGACTCTGCGCAAAAAACGACGAATATTCCGCGAGCCCGGAAGCGCGTCAAACTAGCAAGTGAAGCGATCTTCGCGAGCCATAAGGACCTCGCGCGCAGAAGGGTGCCGGGCAGATGAGAATGAGAATGTGCCCGCGCCCGCGAAGGGTGCCGGGCAGATTTTTTTTACTCTTTAACGCATTAAAGTCGCATTTTTAAATATTTTGATGAGTCCTCTTAGATTTTTATGTGACTTTCTGTTACAAAAGGCCCAAAAATGTATAATTCAAAAAAAAATTTTTTACGTCTCCTAACCACTTTAGTTTACCTTAAAATACTAGTTTTTAAGTAAATATTTGACTTTACGTTAATGTATGTACCACCAGAATTTTTTACTGCAACAAATGTTTTTTGAAATCAAATGGCATATTGCGATGAACGAATTTGTACAGGGGGAAATGATTTCGAAGATAACTGTGGAAGCAGCATTGAAATATGTTGAAAAACTCACTTTTTTTGAACTTTCCAACTTCAAATCATTTCTGCTAACAGTAGATATCTTTTTGAAAATCTGTAAAAAATCACAGAAATTGATTTTTACATATAGAATAAGGGTTTTTCTATCCTGATCGAAAAACTAAAAAAAAAAAATTTTGGCCCATCCTTAGGCCAACTACTTAGTTTATCAGATATGGTATTGCTATTTTATTAGTTGGGTCAACCATGTTATTAGTTGCTGGTACTGATTGAATAGTCACTGCAACTAATGAAATTGTTATCCTAACTAATAAAATCACAGTAAATCGTGGGATATTATTTTAATCTGCGACAATATTATTTTGATCTGAAGTGGATCATTTATTCCATTGTCACAGTCTTTTTTTTCGATTTCTCATTTTGCTGCAGATTGGGATCCCATGATACCTTGGGATTTTCTCTGATAGCAGTACCATATTTTACAAACTAAATAGTTGGCCCAACTAACCATTGTTTTCAGTGGTAATAGGAAGCACTTTTTTAAATACCTTAGGACTTACTATGAGAGAATTAAAAGAATTCAACAGAATTTGGCAGAATTTTATGGAATTTAGACTCCAGCAAAATTCAATGGAATTTAACAGAATTCACAGTAAATTAATGGAAATCAACAGAGTATGTATTTAACAGAAATTAACAGAATTTAATGGATTTGAATGGAAGTTGACAGAATTCAATGGAAGTTAGAGAATTTAATAGAATTCAACAAAAATTGACAGAATTTTATGTAATTGTAAATAGATTCAAACAGAATTTAACGAAAATTAGTGAAGTTACTATAGAATATTTAATAGAATTTAACAGAATTCAATGAAAATTAACAAAAGTCAATAAAATTCAACCAAAGTTAACCAAATTTAACGGAAATTAACTGAATTCAATGGAATGTAACAAAAGTATCAACAACTCAAAGATGGAAAAATTATACATAGTGGAAAAATTATACAAAATTTTTATCTCTATGTATAATTTTTCCGCCTGGACTAATAAAAAGGTTGTCCTAGCTAATAAAATAGCAGTACCAACTAACTGAATTCAATGAAATGTAACACAATTCAACGAAAAATAACGAAGTCAAAGAATATTTAACAGAATTCAATGGAAATTAACAGAAGTCAAAAAATTCAACTACACTCATCGGTAGATCGAGGGCCCATAGATCGAGGGCCACCTTCATGGTCGTTCTCGCTTCACTGATTCTGTCCCCCGTCCCTGAGCGTCCCGCGACGGCGCCATCGCTCGGGCAGTCAGGGCCGCCAGACTTTGTTTACATCACGACTCTCTGCTAAGACTGCTCGCTCAAATAGCATTAGATCGAGGACCATCTACCTCCCAGCCCGGCCCTCGATCTACCGATGAGTGTAATTGAACAAAAATAAACTCAATTCAATGGAATGTAACAGAAGTCAACGGACGTTAACAAAATTCAACACAAATTAAATGAATTGAAAGCAATTTAACAAAGCTTAACGGAATTAAGCAAAATTCTCTGCATAAGACTGCTCGCTCAAATATCATTAGATCGAGGACCGTCTACCTCCCAGCCCGGCCCTCGATCTACCGATGAGTGTAATTGAACAAAAATAAACTCAATTCAATGGAATGTAACAGAAGTCAACGGACGTTAACAAAATTCAACACAAATTAAATGAATTTAAAGCAATTTAACAAAGCTTAACGGAATTAAGCAAAATTCAACCCAAGTTAACAGAATTCAACGAATTTAACAGAATTTTATGGATTTGAATGAAAGTTGACAGCATTCGGAATTTACCATAGAATTTAATAGAATTTAATAGAATGGAAAATTAGGGGAAGTAAAAAGAATTTAATAGAAGCCAACAGAATTTAATAAATTCAACAGAAGTTGACAGAACTCAACAAAATTTTCCAGAATTTACGGGGGTTAACAGAATCAAATAGAATACAACTAAATCCAAATGAATTGCATTGATTTAAAGGTGAAGTTAACTGAATTCAATTTAGTTCAATTAAATTCAACATAACAATATAACTTACGTATACTGCAACTAAGATAAATTTGAGTAAATACAATAGAAAACAAATAGAACGTGTACGATTTTAGATCATTTTTTAGGAACAAAAGTGTTTTAAAGCTGTACGGAAAAACGATCGAAGACAATATTATTTTAGCTTTAAAATGAGCCCATGAACATTTAAAAATGTTGAATATATTTATGACCTTATTCATAATTTTCTAATTTTTAAAAAGAAAATAATTTTTAAAGTTTAAATGTTTTACAAATCGAAAAACAATTTTAGTCAAAAAAAAAAAAATAATAGACTTCCTGGACAATACGACATTATTTTACGAATTTCAAGGTTTCAAAAGCAGACCTAATGAAGAAAAGCGAAGAGAAGTTACTTTACCCAGAAAAAACAGTAATGGCATATTTAACCAGAATTCTGCTAGCATTTTTTGATTTTCATTAAATAAATATAATGAAAGAATGGTAAAATGACGTGCTAGAATCTTGATTATTGACTTTAAATGATTCAGTCCCCTACTTTCTGGAGACTTATAATAAAGAAGAAGTTGCCTGCGTAAATAAGTTTCGATTTTAAAATCGGGTGGTATAAATATACTATTCATTTTTTATTTAAATCAATTTATCTGTAAATATAAAAATCCTTCTAAATTATTTATTAATTACATTGTTTAAGTCTTACAAAGTACAAACAAAATCGCCAATTATCTGGTTTAAATTCTTATTTAAATCTTTTTAATATACGTTTTTAAAGTTTTATACCAAATCGTTTCTTAAAATATGTTGTCAAAGCTTTTTTCTATTCGCATTTAATCCAGTATCAAAGTGTGTTACAAAGGTAAATATTTTTCACCAGGGAAATAGATAACGTCAATTGGAAATACAAAACATAGATAATGAAAGAATGATGAAATGACGTGCTTCACTTCAAACGAATTAGTCCCCTACTTTCACCTGTAATTTGTATTGGTATTAATACACCTGTAATTTCACATCAGAAGTCAATCTGTAACAGAGGTGCACTTCAGCTCAGGTCAGTAAAATATTTTATTTAATTAATTAATTAATTTCATTTTAATTTAATTTAAAATTAAACAATATTAATTTTAATATATTTTTCAGAAATCTACATCAATTCGTCAATTTTTCGCAATGGCCAAGTTGTTATTTTTCTATTTTGCTTTATTTGCTGTAATGTTCGTAGCAGCTCAAAAGACCAAGCAGCCAATATGCAGTGCTCAATTTGGATATGTAAGTTTTATAAAAATTAATAAGGGATTTTTTTAGGCATTAAGTTAAAATTCACTTTTTTCTCTTTTTATAAGTGACACAGTAGTTTGAGATTTGATGTGAATAGTATATCAAATATTTTATTCAATTAAGTTTCTGGGAATTCGAATAACTAAGTAATTGGAATAATATCACAATAATTATCAAAATACAAACAAAACCCTAGGGTATCAAACTGATCAAAACGTTGCAAACAGTTGACAACTAAATTGTGAAGCAAATGAAAACTACCAATGCGCAACATTTTGATGCGATTTTCAAGCTCAAGATGATTCTCAGGCATTTTGCGTGTAATTATCAATAAATAAAAAACTTTATGAGTCAAACAATAAAGTATTGATTAATTTTTCTTCCAAATAATGAAAAGAAAAATAATATAATTTTCAAAATATATTCTACAGTTCGATATATCACTGAAAAATAAAGAATACATCATATTTAATTATAGTTTTATTTTAGCAAAATTGACAATTTAATTTAATTTTTGTGGCATAAAAACTACTCTTTTATTTTATAACATCTTTCATTTCGAGAATAATCTTAAACTTTCTAACTGAATTTGCTTTTCATTTACAGTGTACGGAGTCGTCACAATGTTGTCACCACTTACAGTGCTTATCTTATGGAGCAAAGTGCGTTCCAAAGAGTGGACTAATCATCCCTGAACAAGATAGGAGACCCATCAGTCCATTTTCTCAAGATTAATTAACGTACGTTAATAAATTATTTACTGTAACATTTTCTTCGTGAAAACATGTATTCGTATGTATAATACTTATTTAAAAAAATATAACTTTAGTAGAAAATTGCAATAGCGTGTGGAATTTACTTCTGAAAGTAAGAAATCATTTTATATTTTAGAATTTTAGTATTTCTACTAAAAAAAATGGTATGCATTGCAAAAGATTTAAATTATAAGAAAATGAACAAACGTTTGTTTTTTTAGAAAACTGTTTAAAATATTTATTTTAAAAAACTGTTAAATAATATAAGACAATTTAAAAATAAAATTTTCTTTGAAAGATTTAATTTCTTATTCCTCTAATAATACACATAATTTCATTAATTAAAAAAAAAACGAATTAAAAATGATTTCTCATCTTAACTCTTTAACGCCCGACGTATCATATATTTCATATAATACGATATTATTCAATGAAATATTTGTATTTTTGGAAATATTGAATCAAAATTTGAAGAAAATTACTGCATTCTAAACAAAAATTCATTTAAAAGTTTCTTTTGATGCAAAAAATTTTAAAAAGTGAATGCCAGAAATGGCCATTTTCAAAATTTTTTCACAAGAAAAATGTCAAGAAGTTAAAAAAAAATGGTTTTCTTCAAATGGAAATAGGTGCCGGTTTTAAAAAGTCAAAAATAAAACCGAACTTTCTTCTTTATTAAAAATAACCAGTATAATCTACTCCTAAATTTAGAAAAATGACCCTTAAAATCTAAAAAATTAAAATCCAATTTCAAGTTATTTTATCCTGAAGGTAATTGAAGAAAACATACTTCAGAAAATGCAGATATATTCTAAAAGACTTTCAAATCAATACCACCATTATAAACTACCCCTGAATTGAGAAAAAGGCACGCCTAAAAGTTTTTAAATTATAATCTCATTCTCTATTATTTTTTCCTGCTCTAAATTGAAGAATAAGTATTTCGGTACATGTTTTGAAATACTTATGGACCATCAAAGTCCTTATGAACCACCCCTATATTATAAAAAACATCTACGTGCTTAAGAAATATAAATCGCTGTCTTGTTTTAAATTTCAAAGTCTGTTTTTACGCATGTTACCACTGCTGAACGTGGTTTTTGGCGTATTCTTACAGTTAGGGGTAGTTTCTTTCAGACTTCTTTTGCAAATAATTTTCATGTTTCAAAATATATTATATGGGCTAAAAATCAATGAAAGTCTCTTTTTAGAAGTATTACCGCTATTAAGGGTAGTTTTTGGCATATTATTACTGTTGGGGGTAGTTTTTTCCGGAAATTTTTTGCACATAATTTTTATATCCTTTCAAAATATGTGCATGAAATGAAAATGAATAAAAGTCTGTTTTTAAAAGTATTACTACTGTTAGGGGTGGTTTTTGGCATACTGTTGTGTTGGAGGTTGTTTTTTCCGAAGCTTTTTGCACATAATTCTTATATCTTTTCAAAATATGTATACGAAGTGAAAATTAATAAAAATATGTTTTTAGAAGTATTAACATTATTAGGGGTGGTTTTTGGCATATTGTTATTGACGGGGGTAGTTTTTATTCCGCAAGATCTTTGCACATATTTTTTGAAGTAATTTCGAAATATATATGCATGAAAAAATGAAAAAAATTGGCCTAAAGTTATGTTCGTTTTTTATTTCTCCGCAATTTTTGCACTTTTTGACAGGATATGTTACTGAAAAGGTGCAACTCTTACACTTGCCAAATTTTATCTAATTAAATTCATCTTTCCTCTTTAAAACAGAACCTTAAAGATGTCGATATCTTAATTTTTATAGAAGCTGTGATTTTTCAAAGTAGACGGGACGAATTTGTTCCACTGGCCGTTAAAGGGTTAAATAGCTATATAAAATTCTGAGTCCCAAAAATCAAAAACTTTGAAGTCCCTGGACTAAGGTCTAAAATTATTTTTTTAATCTGATAAGCTTTGACGATTCACTTCTTGCCAAGTAAAAGAAGATTATGGGATGAGTGATCAAAAAGTAAAACATTTTTTTGAGTTGCCCTAATGTACAAGTTGCAAGACTTTTTCATAAAAGTTAAAATCTGAAAAGAGAATTTGTGAAAGTTGGTATGCTCTTTGGCTATTTGAAAAAAAAAGTAACATCGAACTTGATAGTATGTACATTGGTGGCTTGACTATCGGATGCCACAATCTTGTTAACTGATTTCATCCACTTAGGTAGATTCTTTGGCAAATTCCAGTGGACAGCTGGCTCATCCTTGGAGTCTAATCTAATCGCCAAAAACTCATTCGACGTCGGGAAACTCCCTTCATTTCGCTGCTGCCATTTCTTTCTCTGTCTCTCTTATGCGTGTTACAAGCGGGAAAGCTTACGAGTTAAGAAACTTTAGGAATGCGACCCTCATCCCATCCGCGTGGTGCCTCTTCTAAGTTATTAGCAAAGTTCCGCTGACCGCGGCATCTTCTTAATTAGATATGTTCCCTCCCAAAGATATGGGGGCAGTTAATAAGGCTATTTTCCTACATTTATCTTCTCCTCAGCTTCAATATTAACTCATTTTTTACGATTTACTGAGATTACAGCGGTTCAGGGAGCTAATAAATGTTAATAAATACAAAATTATTATTTTAAAAACTCTGATTTTTTAAATAAATAAAGCAAATGTTTCCGAACAAATAATTTGTCGACTCTAAAAATTAACGTCATGTAAAAATTTTTGTCTTTTGGACTTTTCAACAACCATTTAAAAACTTGTAGAATATTTTTAAGTTTCCATATACTAGTGGATTCGTTAAATATTCTCATCTTCTGAAATTTCTCAAAATCCTCTACAATCTAGATTTCATAGAATGTTTTAGAACATTCCAGAGTCTTCCTAATTCTTCCAAAATCTTCTTAAATCCTCCAGCACTTTCTAAGACTTTCTAAAATCTTTTAGAATTTTTTACAAAGGTATCCAGACTTCTTCAAAGTCTACTAAAATCTTAAAAAAACACGAGTTTTTTTCATTTCAGAATACAAAATGAACCGACACCATTCCAAAGTTTAGTGGGCCGCATATTAACAAAATTATAGGGGACATAATTATTAGGATGTCGTACGAAATCCCGATATTTTGATTTTCTAAAACCTAGAAGCGGAAATTTCGTTCTCATGGAGGGAAAGTAATTCTGTATTTTTTTAGATTTAAAAAAAATTGTTTAGAGGTCACTAAAATTGTTCTTTTTGTCGAAAACGTGACCTTTAGGTTGTAATAATTTTTATCTTCTACCGTTTTAAATTTTTCATCAAAACTAAAGGTAATATTTCTTCATCAAGGTGAGCAAATACACTTAAATTTTTTTTACAACGAACAAAAATTTTTTAAGGAGTGGTTAACCTCCTTAAAGGATCATTTTTGGGACAAATTTAAGTTTTGGGGGTCAAACTCGACTCTACAAATTTTTTCAAAAATATGAAACTCACAGGGAATATTTATAATGTAATTGGCCAGAGTTTGCTGTACCATAATCAAGAATTGATCTCAATTAATAGAAATTAAAAAGTTTTTAAATTAAAAATTTCCTAAACATTAATAAAATTGCCCAAGTCTTGAAAATGGTAAAAGTTTATTTGCGAAAATCACTTTTTACTTTTAAAAAAGCTAAATTAATATATACCCTAGGATTTCAATAATCGTTTAGTTTGTAATTTTAGAAACACAACTTTTTTTCTTTCAGAAAATTCTCATTGGCATCTGTATCTATTTTTATAGACTTTTTATTAGCCAAAAAATTATTTTCTCAATTGAAACATTTACTATTTTCAAAATTTGAGCAATTTTATTAATAATCAAGAAATTTTAATTTAAAAACTTTTTATTTACTAAGTTAATTGAGTTCAATTGTTAATTATGGCACAGAAAGTTGTCAATTACGTTATAAATATTTCCTGTGAGTTTCATATTTACAAAAAAAATTAGGGTCGATATTGACCCTCAAAACATAAATTTATCCCAGAATCGATAGTTTAAGGATGTTAAACACACCTTTAAAAATTTGTGTTATCATTACAAAAATTTGATGAAAAATTTAAAACTGTAGAATAAAAAATAAAAAATTTTTAAATGTAAAAAATAAAAATTATTTCACCCTGAAGATTATGTTTCCGACAATAAAACAACTTTAGCGACCTCTGAGCAAATTTTTAAAAATATGAAAAATATACAGAATAACGTTTCAGAAAAAAAATACAAATTTAGCGACCTCTAAACAATTTTTAAAAAATCTGAAAAATATACAGAATAACTTTCTCCTCTTGAGAAAGAAATTTCCGCTTCAAGGTTTTGGAAAATTTAACAATCGGGATTTAGTGCAACACTCTCATTCGTCTATTTAATTGAAATTGTTTCGTAAGATTATGGAAGAATCCATAAGAAACTATTATCGGGACAGAAAGTCCTGACACTTGGGAAAAAGTAGCTCTGTCTCAGTAAAAAAAAAAATCGCACTGAGTTCGCATTTAGCAAAGCTGATTCGAAATCTTTCTACTTGTTCAACGACGATTCTCGTATCTTGGTGAAAAATTTTTTGTTGTTGTAAGAGCAACATATCTGGAGAAAATCACTATTGACATCTTCTACATGATTGTAGAATTTTGGAGAATTTTTACAGATTTCAGGTAAGTTATGAAGATTGTAAATGATTAGAAAAAATTCCAGGTGTCTTTTGAAGATTATGGAGAATTCTAGAAGATTCTAGACAATTCTAAAAAGATTTTGGAGGATTTTAGACGATTTTAATACTCTAGAGTATTTTGGAAAATTTAAATACATTTTGGAAAAGATTTGAAAGATTAAGAACACTCTGAAAGAATCTGGAAGATTAGGGATGAGTTTGGAAGAAGCTGGAGAATTTTAAAAGAGTCTGGAGGATTTTGGAAGACTATGGGTTATTATAGAATTTTTTGAAAAATTTTAACAGCAAAGATACTTCTGAAATCTCTCAAAATCTTCTACAACCTACATTTTTAGAATGTTTTAGAATTTTCCAGAGACTTGCTCATTCTTTCAAAATCTTCTTAATTCCTCAAGCATTTTCTAGGACCTCCTAAAATGTTCGAGGATTTTTGAAACTTTTACAAAGATATTTAGACCTTTAAAAGTCTTTTAAAATCTTCTAAAATCTTCAAAAACACCTCAAAATCTATTATGATTTACCAAAATATTTTACACTGTTTCAGAATATTTTAGAACCCTCTCTCTAAATCCGAATCAGTGAAAAATGACTAACAATCAGTTAAACTTGACTGTTAAATTTAACCAATTAAATTCATGACTGGCTTCCTGCGTCAGCAATCAGTAAAAATTAACTAATTTTCAGCTAAAGTTTACTCAATTTCAGTAGAAAATATAATGATTTGCAGTAAAAAACGTTACTAAAATTTCAGTGAAGTTTTAAGTCCAAGAAATAGCAGTTTTATTCCCACAGCTGTCACCAACAATGTTACGCCATAAACTGCTATCAAATTATTTAATACTTTTAAGTCGAAAAACTAAAAAATATCAGCTGATAAAATTGCACTTATGACTTAATCCTTGTAAAAAAATATTACATAAATACTGCACTTTTGAAATGGCCTAAAAGGCTGATCTGTTTTTTGATTGTTCCTAAATTAAAATTTGAAAGATGGTGAATTAAAACTTAAGTCCTTTCAAATTCGGAAATTTACAGAATAATTATCATAATATTTTCCGTAAGGATTCAATGAGAATTGAAAATGAAATGAAATCGGTATACATATAACATATTGTAATTATATATTATTTTAAAAGAATTTTGCATCCACTTTTGAATGCTAGTGGCAATGGTAGTTAGAGGATGTTTCCTGCATAAGGAAGAAGATTTCAGTCCTTAGAGGCTAAGAAACTTCATCTACCTGCTATCAGCACATTGCATCGTTTTCACCGGTACATATTGAAGTCGTGTTTGACGAACCCTCAAACGTTAAATTTCTATTTCCATTCTCATATAATAATAAATGGGGACTGCTCAAGTGCTCAGTGCTCGGGGGAAGATTCACTCTCTCAACCCACTTGCCCTTAAAGATCAAGTGTACCGTTTGCAAATCCTTGTTCCTAGAATAAAATATTGCGTGAAGCTAATGAGAGAGTTTAGATATGAACCTGTGTTGTTCTACGTTATTAAATGAAACATCAGGCGATTTCCTCGAAGTGTTCCAAGTACTAATTTTACTAATTTGTCCATGAGTGTTTCAATTTGTGGGAATAAAACGGTAAATCGAATTTATTTGATAAGTAGGCCATTTTTCTTTAAGCAATATAGTTATAGTCATAATTATTGTCATAATTATAGTCAAAATTATAGAAATAATTATAGTCATAAATATAATCATAATTATATATTTGGTAGAGGTTTTTAAATACAAGCAGAAATTATAGTTGTAGTTTTAAACTATGTTTTAAAGAGTGAACATTTTTCCTATTTGAAATTTGAAATCTTTGAGATTTGAAAGCTTTGAAATATGGAATGCGAAGAACCAATTCCTGTTTTTGTTCACTCGCTCAATTGCATGTCGTCGTTCACTTTACACCCCTGATATACAGCAGCGCTGTATAATTTCATGCATCCCAGGAATTCAGGCTTGCCACAAGGATAACGATCGAGATTCGACGGATAACTTCAACAGCGAGGTTATATTTATCCCGATAAAATGTAACGAAACCCTTCTTCTTTTACTTTATTTTTTTTTTAATTTTACTTTGTAAATCACTTGTGCAGGTATGACTGTAATTCATGAAGCTTTCCAAGAATTACTGGTCTCTAAAGCTCGTACAACTATTCACACAGGGTTATTACTCCACTCATTTCGAATGTTTAAAATATGGGTATAATAGCATTTGTTGAGTTTGTCGTGTCTTATTAGTAAAAGCCTTTCTTAATTTTCTTTCAAAAGAGAAAAAAAATACCTAAAAGAAATTACATTTTCTGAAATAACATACAAGGTTACCTTTCTCTTGAAAGTGATTATTTCACATAGAAAGAATACATGGAAATAATTTCATAAGGTTCATAATTTCACTTTGATAAAATAATCAATAGGGTGGTCCAAAAATTCACTGGAAATTTTTTCTTTGAATTTCCATGCTCTCACCCGCCAAATTTGTTCGAATCCACCAAAAAATAAATGCGTTTATTTTTTTGAAAAAAAAAAATGATACACTGGAGCGTCGATTTAGGCCGAGTTTCAGGCATTGCCTAGCTTAAATGGACCCTATCCTTGAGCATCTCTGAACACAAACAGTCAGGGCTGTACGAACCACTTTCAGTCGGAATAATACGAATTAACTGAATTATGTATGAATGTTAATTTTTTTAACATACAGGATGAAAATTCCTAAATGACGATGAAAAATTAATGCAAAAATAATTTCAACTTGTTTTAAAAAATAAATGTGAAATATACGCGGGAGTGTTCAAACTTATTTTTTAAAGTGATACTATTTAATTTTTGTTGGCAGTAAAAAATATTTATAACATTTTTTTGAATTTTATTTTTCTAAAATGATCATTTTAATTACAACCAAAGCTTTTGTAAAACCATAAAGTATCCACTTATGAGAAATATTACACATATTAATAAAATATTACATATTCAAATATTTTTTTAAAAATGAACACCTAAATTTTGGCACTCGTTTTCGACGATTTTTTCTTCTCGTATTCATAATTTTTCACTTTTTCTAATAGTTCCGGTTCCCTATTTATCAGTCGATCGTTCACAGTACCACTAATGCCACATTTCCCTAAAATTAACTCTTTTGAGGCACCTACTTTCACTTCTTTAATAATATCATATTTTTCTTGGAATTTTAAACGTTTTCTCTTCTTTTTCTCCGACATTTTCTTCAACAGTCAAGGCGAATTAATACTGCTCGCTCTGTTGTTAACAGTTGCTACGGTACTGCTTGAATACTGATCGACCACCGTTACCTCTCTCTCTCTCTCTACCCTCGGATCCCCTCATCCACTGAATGCCGCGTGCCGAAATTCTAGGAACGCGAACGGCCTAAATCGAAGCGGCTTAAACCGACGCTTCAGTGTATTTAGAGGTTCCGCAAGCCCCATGAAGTTTACCGCGTATTTCCCATTTGAAAAAAATACGTAAGTACAAATCAAAAATTAGATTTGAATATCATCCCCATAAGTCTATTTTACAGGGTCCCGAAAAACCCCCATAAGTGAAACATTTGGTTTTGCGAGTTTTTGTAACTAATTATAATTTTTTGCGGTTTTTAAATACAAATTGTTTCTAATACATAAAAAATTATTTTAATTTGATAATTCGATATTTAAATAAATTGTTTAAACAATTTATTATTATTCTTCATAATAATTCTTTGAATAATACTATAGAAAGTTGTGTTTTTTTGTGAAATATTCAACTTTTTTTCCTCTTTCCGTTTAGAGTGAATTAAAAACTCAGGCGCACAAAAAAAAAGTGTGCTGAGCCAAAAAACGGCCTATATAGCATTGTAGTATTGATCTAGCATAGACAAAATCTGCATTGATTGGAATTTTCTGTTTACCAATTTTTTTTTATTCGAGTTTGAATTTTTAATTTAGGTCAAATTATGAAATGCGAAAAGAGATACTAAGTAATTTCTATTATAATAGAAACTACTTAGTATTTCTTTTCGCACTTCTCTCCAGAAAAAATGTAGCATAACATGCAAAAAAAAATTTTTTTTAAAAAAAAAGTTTAATTTGTTTATAAACAGTTGATATTTTTTAAAACCAATTCAATGTTTTTATATTCGGAAGAAAGATTTCTGGAATAAAAATTTTTAAATAAAAATGTCAACGTAAGAATCATCAAAATCCGTTTAGCCATTCACGAGAAAAATCTTGATCATTTTGTAACATTAAATTTTCATTGTTAATAACTTTTGCAAAAAAATTTTGTTTGCGACCAAAATCTGGGGAAATAGACATATGGGTTATTAAAAAATTTGTTTTACAGCGAAAAAAACGACTTTCGATTTATGGTGGCCTACTTGGGATAATTTAACCTCTACTAAAAATTCAAACTCTAATAAAAAAAAACTGGTACGCAGAAAATTCCAATCAAGCAAATTTTGACTATGCTAGATCAATAATACAATGCTATATAGGTATTTTTTTTGACTCTACACACTTTTTTTGTGTGCCTGTGTAATTAGTGCAATTTAATAAACATAATTGTTTAAACGAATTATTGTTATTTTAACTATCTTCTCCTATTATAATGCTAGAAAGTTGCGGTTTTATATATGTATATAATCATCGATGATGACATGTTTTCTCAAGGGAAGGGGGGGCGGAGAGGGGCTGATAGTAAAATGTGTGCAATTCTAAATTTTTCTTTTAGGCCTTGCAATAAACTTCGTGTTGTAATTCAAAACAAAATTTTTACAAATCATTTACAGATCCACTCCTTCCACCTACTCATAACACAGCTCCACAAAAAAAAAGTGGTCTGACCGGCAGACCAGAGCAGTGTATCCTTATGTATTTTGACCCGCTGAATCCGAATCCGAAGTCAGAAATATCAGATTGGCTCGTGTTTTAACTCTAACCTCAAAAAACATCCGTCAAAAGGCGGTTTTGCGCCAAATTCGAAAAAAAAGAAAGTGATCTGTCCGACAGATCAGAGCTGTCGGTGGGTTTCTACTCTTTAACGGCATACCGTCGAGACTAAGGCCACTTCGATGGCTATGACGTAGATACTTAGAAACCTACATTATTATCAACTCCATTCGAATTTGGCGGAAACCCGCCTTTTTAAGGGTGTTTTTTGAGGTTAGGGATGAAACACGAGCCAATCTGACACTTCTGACTTCGGATTCGGATTCGGCGAGTCAAAATACATAAGAATACACTGCTCTGGTCTGACGATCATGCCACTTTCTTTTTTTTTCGAATTTTGCGGAAAACCGCCTTTTTACGGGTGTTTTTTGAGGTTAGGGTTAAAACACGATCCAATCTGATATTTCTGACTTTGGATTCGGATTCAGCAGGTCAAAATAAATAAGAACACACTGCTCTGGTCCGCCGGGCAGACCACTTTCTATTTTTTTCGAATTTGGCGGAAAACCGCCTTGTTAAGGGTGTTCTTTGAGATTAGGGTTAAAACACGAGCCAATTTAATATTTCTGACTTCGGATTCGAATTCAGCGGGTCAAAATAAATAAGAACACACTGCTCTGGTCCGCCGGGCAGACCACTTTCTATTTTTTTCGAATTTGGCGGAAAACCGCCTTGTTAAGGGTGTTCTTTGAGATTAGGGTTAAAACACGAGCCAATTTAATATTTCTGACTTCGGATTCGAATTCAGCGGGTCAAAATACATAAGGATACACTGCTCTGGTCTGCCGGTCAGACCACTTTTTCTTTTTTGTGGCGCTGTGTAATTATTCTATCCTTTGTTTTTATCTCTACTGTAAGATAGCCTTTTTGTTTAAATTAATATTTTTAAAAGATTAGCGAAAGAGTAAAAACACTTAACTTTGAAAATAATAAAATTTTATTCAAAAAATGATTCTTGTTGATGTTCATTTATTATTTTTTCATAACTAAAAAGTCAAAGCAAAACTGAAGATTTCAGAAAAAAGCGCAACTTTCTAGCATTACTCTAAGGGAAGGTAGTTATAAACAATAATCAATTGTTTAAATGATTATGCTTGTTAACTTGCATTAATTATTACTCTACTAAGTAAAAAGTGGACAAAAAGTTAAAAATTTCAGAAAAAACTGCAACTTTCTAGCATTATTCACAGAGAATATTATTAAAAATAATAATGAATTGTTTAAACAATTGTGCTTATTAACTTGAGTTAATTATTACCCCACTATAATTGAAAAGTGGACAAAAAATGGAAAATTTTAGAAAAAACCGCAAAAACTCATAATTAGCGCCAGAAACTCGCAAAACCCAATTTTTCACTTATGGTGTTTTTTTGGGATTCTATAAATTAGACTTATGGGAGGGATATTTAAAAAGTAATTTTTGATTCGTATTCTATGGCTAATTTTGAAGAGAAATGTACAGTTTCAACTCGATTTACCTAATATTGACGATTCTGAATAAAATTTACAAGAACGTCTTTTTTCTTATGAAAAATACGTGTTAAACTTCATGGGGCTTGTGGAATCTCTAAATATAATTTTTTTTCAAAAAAAAAGAACGCATTTTTTGTGGATTTGAACAAATTTGGACGGTGAGAGCATGAAAATTTGAAAAAAAAATTTGGACGACACTTATCAATAATCAGTTGTGTGATGTATTAAATTCATTTTTCAATTGAAAGAAAGATAATACTTCATAGAGAAGAAATCGATACAATTGTTGGTGTGGATTATGACACCAATTTTTGAAAATAAATTTTGAGTAGGTATATTGACTATTTTCAAATAGTACCTTGCAGTTATGATTAGAAATTAAAACGTGTTTCAGGGTGATAAAAAGCTTTGTTTGTCTGGTGCACACGCACCTAATCGCTGGTAAGTAAGCTCACTAACGGGTCGTGAGGCACGTAGCAAATAGTCTAACGAACTAGTATGGATGGTGACTCGACGATAAGCAAGTTCAGTTATGGAGGGTCGTTCAAATTCAAATCACCGTGGAGGGATGAGCGCTCGAGAGCACAATAAAGGTAAAAGAAGCCAAGAGTTTCGAAGACGTCTAATCATTTTGCCAGGGCTTTACACGCTTTTTAAACTGGTAAAGTATTCCACAAAATTATATGACTGAACTCTATGACCTGAATATTCTCTACACGATCAGTACATCCAAACATCTACATATCTTTCTAAATAGCAATAAAATCTAAAACAAAATCTGAAATTTATTTCAAGCAGAATTTCGAATATACTTCGATAAATCCAGGGATTAGGGATCCAGGATCCAGGATCCCAAATTCAATCATTATATCTACATTTCAGATAAGTCATCTGTCACTTTACTTCAAAACAAAATTATACACGCCTTCCTTTCGATTAGGTTTGTGACATTTTATTTTAAATATCACATTGCAAAATGTTTGTTCATAAACTTAATCGGAAAGGAAAGCGTTTATGATTTTTATCTGAAAGTTGGTAAAGTGAAAGGTGACTTATCGGAAATGCAGAGATGGTAATTGAATTTGGGACGGCAGTATTTCTCTCTTTTTCCCCCTATTATTCTCAAAATTCTTTAAAATCCCTTTATTTGGAAAATTTTATTCCTTTTTCACTTTTCTTATTCATAATTCCGATTAATTTTCCAAGAATTATGAGAAGTAGAAATTTATGTCATTCAAAAGCTTTTTCAATGTTTTCTGAAAATTTCCATAATTTTCGAAACTCTTCCATAACCGATTAAAATCTTCTGGGTTTTTCCAGAATCTTTTAAAATACTTTAAAATCTACAAAAGACTCCCACAATCTCGCAAAGTCCTCCAGAATCTTCAAATCTTAACTGAAATTTATTGAAGGAATCATAAAATCGCCTTCCATAATTTAATTGAAGAAGAAATTTCGATTGGTGAAGGCAAATGAGTGAAAAAATTCATATTTAATTTGTCGAAATGAGCGACATTTCGTTGACATGGGTTCGCCAACCTCATCAGGTTAATTTATTAAATCTTTAAAAAAAACTATATTGTCCCATAGAATAGATTCTTTCAAACCTTCGAGACTCTTCAAAACCTTCTAGATTCTTTTAAGATCTTCCATCATTTTCAACAAATGTTCCAAATCTGTTAGGATTCTCTAGAAATCCAGACTCATCCGTAATAATATTTTAGACTCTTTGAAAATTTTCTTAATCTTTAAAATTTCTTTCAAAATCTATTTCAATGTTCCAAAATATTCTAGACTCTTCCAGAATCTTCGAAACTTTTCTAATATCTGTTAAAATTCTTTAAAAAATTGTATACTGTCCCCGATGTCTTCCGTAATCCTCCAGACTCTTTCAAAATCCTCTAGATTCTTCCAAACTCATCCATAATATTCCAGACTGTTTCACAATCTTCATAAGCTTCTGAAACAGGGTTGCTACAACATTCCACTTTCAAAATTCCCTGACATTCTCTGACCAGTTTTTCATTTTCCCTGACCCCTATCTGCCGTTAAAATCATAATTATAATTGTTAAATTTTAAATACTATGGTTGAAGTATAAATATAATTTTTTGAATCTAAAAATATTCCCGGACTCTTTTAGGTTTTCCATTTTTAAATTCTCTTACTTACCCTGACTTTCCAGACTTCCTTGAACTGAAGTAGCCCTGAAAATTTTTTCCATAATCTATTTAAACTCTACAAAATATTCGATGTTCTAAAATATTCCAAAATCATCTGGTTTCTTCTTGATTCTTCCATAATCTTGCAACACAATATGAATTAATTAGAAAAATACACTTAAACCTCCATTTAACTCAGATTTTGGGCATTCCCTTAGTTGAATAGTTGAATATCCTTGAGTGCCTCTGAACTCAAACAGTCAGGGCCGTACGAACCACTTTCAGTCGGAATAATATGAATTATCTAACTGCATTGTGTACGCACGTAAATTTTTTACCATAAGGGATGAAAATTCCTTAATGACGATGAAAAATTAAGGAAAAAAGAATTTTCAACGTATTTTCAAAAATAAATGTAAAAAGCGAATTAATACTGCTCGCTCTGTTGCTACTTGGTTGTTACGGTACGGCTTGACGGCCGTTACGTCCCTCTCTACCTTCGGGCCCCTTCCCACTGAATGGCGCCGCGCGAAATTCTAGGAATTAGATAAATGAAGGGAAATAATATCGGGATTCCAGTGTGATTATGTTTTTAATAATTCTGTTAATACGAGGTCCATTAAACGCTGGAATGTTAGGGGTGCGTTTTTTATTCCGAAAAACAAAACTCATTTTTTTGAAGATTTTAGAAGACTTTGAAAAAGTCTGCTGGCCAAAAGTATAACCTAGTAAGTGGCATTTGCCGTAGGGACTATTTTCTTGCAGACGTGCACGGGAAAATAACCTCTACGGCAAATGTCACTTACTAGGTTATATTTTTGGACAGCAGTAGTCTGGATACCTTTGTAAGAGTTTCAAAGATCCTGGAAGCTTTTAGAAGTTCCTATAAAATGTTGAAGGATTTTAGGTGATTTTGGAAGAATCAAAAAGTATCTAGAAAATTTTAAGACATTCTAAGAAATCTAGACTGCAGAGAATTTTGAATGATTTCATAAGAATTGCAGAATCTATTAGCATATGGAAAATTAAAAATATTCTAGAAGTTTCTAAGAGGTTGTGGAAAAGTTCAGAAGATTCCATGAAGGATTTTAGGAAATTCTCGATAGTTCCAAAAATTCCGAAAGACTAGGAATTTGTGGAGTATTTTATTATATTCTAGACAGAAATCTAATTCTGGAGAATTGCAGCACACTTATTTCGAGAATTTGATTTGTTTAAAAAATTCAGCAATTTCATAATTCAGAAATCTAAATTCTTGTTCACAATTTTAACGGTCGAAAATTTTTACAGGTACGAAATTAGAATTATAAGATTTTAATATTGTTATAGAGACTTTATTTTTATAGAGTCAGTAAATTTTTTGTTCGAAAATATTTGCTATTGGAATTTCTCACTTTCATTAACTTCAACGAATACTTAAATTATTTTTCGGAATATTATACAACCTCTGATACTATGATAATATGATTTAAATGCAGGTTATTATTTCCAGTCATCAGAAGATTAACTGAGATATTTTTTTCCTGCTTCTTGTTAAACGACAATAAAATTTAACATCTAGATTTTTCTGGATTCTTCCATGATTTTTCTTCCATAGATTCATCGGGATTTCCCTATAATAATCTTATAAAATCTCTGGGCATAGTACATAAGTCTATCCTTCTCTGAAGCTATTAAGGCTCACAATCATTCAATGTTTGGGCTCATGTAACATTTTTAAGATCATTACAGGCTTAAAATAAGACTTTAATGGAATTTAATTAGATTAAAGTAGACTTTTTGTGACAGTGAAGTTGAAAGAACAAGAATTTGGAACTATGTTCCCACTGCTGTCGCCAAAAAAGTTACATCATAAACTGCATTAAAAAATGGCTGCAACCAATCACCATTAGTTTTGGCAGCAGCTATCGTTGATAGTAGTTTATGTCACCACATTTTCGGTGACAGCGGTGGGGCCAGAGTTTCAATTTTTTGTTCTGATAGCAGTTTATGACATGACATTTTTATGATGCATCTCTTTTCCAAGAAGATACAACTGGCTGTGAGGTTTCTAAGAGTTCTAGGGATCATCTTCAAAGCTGGAAATATATAAAGCTCCAAAATCAGAACAATTCGAAATTGGAAGAGCAAAAAATTGGAACTCTGGCCAAAACAAATGGTGATTCGTTGCAGCCATTTTTGGCAGAAGATTGTAACGTATCATTTTTGGTGACAGCGGTGGAGTCAGAGTTCCAGCTTTTAGTTCTAACAGCAGTTTATGACATAACATTTTTATAATACATCTGTTTTCCAAGAAGATACAGCTGGCTGTGAGATTTGTAAGAGTTCTAAGGATCGTCTTCGAAGTTGGAAATGTATGAAACTCGAAAATTTAAACATTTCGAAGTTGGAAGAGGAAAAAATTGGAACTCTGGTCAAAACCAATGATGATTGGTTGCAGCCATTTTTGACAGCATTTGGTAACGTAACATTTTTGGTGACAGCGGTGGGGTCAGAGTTCCAATTTTTAGTTCTAACAGCAGTTTATGACATAACACAAATAATTATAATAATTAGGTATAATAATTATTTTCCAGGAAGATACAAATGTCTCTGAGGTTTGTGAGACTTCTAAGGATCATCTTCAAAGTTGGTAATGTATAAAACTCAAAAATTAAAGCGATTCGAAGTTGGAAGAGAAAAAAATTGGAACTGTGGTCACAGATATGACGCCATACATAATACTGTTATCCAAGAAGATACAAATGACTGTAGGGTTTGTGAGAGATCTAAGGGCTATTCAGCAGTTTAGAGATAGCTGATAAGTATAAAATCGATGGATTGGGAGGCATGCTAATTTGAGGTGGAGGCAACCGGCCATCAGTTAGTACGGCGTGGCATTAATATAACAAGATCTGGCGTGCATGCTGATGGGGGCTCGTCCGCATTATGACAGTCTCCTATAACCATCTGATACCAATAATCCGAATGCAAGTTTACTGCGACATGCGATGTAGTGTCTCGTTATGCAATTTGCATCTCCCACTGGCAGAGGGAAGTGCCTGCCTTTCCTGTTCATCGTCCCAGGGAAGAGGAAAGCTTTGCGAGGCGAGACGAGACGGGGAAGAAAATGGAGGACGAGTAGGATCGTTACCACTTTATCGTACCGTCTTTAACGCGACTCGTAAATTCATCCAAATACTAAGGTATGTGCTTGGCTCTGCTAGTCTTCAGCCTATGCCTACCGTGCAACCGTCACGGATCGTTTCGTACGATCGATCATTCTGTAGAAGCCGTTCCAAGAATTCGCTCGAAGCTACACCGAAGACTTTAGGCAGAGCTCGGTAATCATTGCAAAGATGTGCAATGTGCATAGACCATGGATGGTGTGTGCAGTCTTTAACTTCAGCCGAGTCAGCCATTTTGATGAGTTAAACTTCCTTTAGTGCACGCATACATCAGCGGTTGAGTCGGAGAAACTGATTTGCGTGGAGGTTAAGTGTCCTTAGACCTGGGATGATTAGATCTAGGATTGGATCTGTGATGAATTCTTAGGTTTTATCTTTTACAACATTGTTGTGAAGAGTTGATTTAATTTATCCTGAGCAGTTTTACTGATATTTTGAGACTTTCTCTTCAGATTAAGGATGTCCTCGTCGTACAGTCAAGCTCAAAGTTAATCAATTCTTTATATTGATTTATAAAAATCAAAAAAAGTAAACCTACAGTCATTCTTAACGAATTTTTAAAGTGAAACTTAAGGGTACTTTAGAACAAAAAAAAATTGGGTCGCAACAGTTTATTCAAAAATAGAATCTTTTAAAGAAAAAAATGAGCTATTGATAATTAACATTTATGAAAATTACGATTTTCTTCTAAACAAGAGGAAAAAAATATAAAAATCAAACTAACTTTTTCAAATAAAGAATTAGAAGCCAAACTGTTTTTTATATTACGGTTCAATTTTCACTTCTAAAATTCGTTACAATTAACAATAGGTTCTACTTCAGCAATTTTATAAGTCAAGATAAATATTTATTAATTTTTAGCTTGACTGCACGGAATGAACGTCCTTAATTTGTATTTAAATTTCAAAGGCGAAGGAGTAAAATTTAACGATTTTAAATTATTCCTTTTCTCCTAACTTAAAAATTAAATGGAAATCTCAATAATAGTAAAATATAATGAATGCAATAGAAATAATATAATATATTATTGTAATAATGAATACAAACATGACAATTTTCGAGAAAAATCTGTTGTCACTTAATTCTAATAAAAAAAAATTAAACAGGAATATATTGCTTTATTATTTCACCACTCTATTAATTTGTGGTAAGGAAATTATAAACAATTTCGAATACTAATTTCAAGATAAATAATGTGTTGCTCTTGGAAAACTAAAATACGAAGAATTTTCCAATAATACGAAATTAATGGTAGCAGTGCCAATTAGAAAAACAGACATTTGAACACTGAGTATTAAATTCCCATTATTGGGAAAATTCGTATAAAAGAACTTTATTTGAATTAACTAGGGAAGTAATTTTAAAGAATTAATATTATTGGAGTATTTAGGACTTTCTACAAGTTACAAAAGGTGTATTGGTATAAAGAATCAAGATTTTATCAGTGTTTACCACAATTCCTGATTATTTCACAATATTTTTACATATTTAATATTTCTTTGATTAGGCATTTACATTTTTCAATGAACCACCTTATGCAAAGAAAAAATATAATCTTTGAAAAAAAAGGTTCATACATGTACTGCAAATTGCCCAACTTTAACTTTCCGGCTCTTTAGAGACAAACTCATTATTTCAAAGTTTGTTAAAATATCGACTACATGAAAAAAATTTTTGCAGAAACAAGTGTAATTTATTGAGATGTACATTTTTGGGTACAATATTTTTCTCTGAAATGCATAATTTTTAAGGCATGGTTCGTTTTTTGGCCAAAATCATGAAAAATCAGGGTGATTTACATTTACCATATAGCTGCTTTTATCGAAAAATACTGATTTCACCATCAATTTCTGTTTAGAAAAAAGTTGTATTTTTATAAAATACACAATTTCTCTATAGAATATTTTTCTTTAAAGGCAATATTTTTCGAAATAATACGTTAAAAATGCGAAAATACAGGTAGTTTCAAAACTTCACTCAGAAATTAAAATGCCCAGAAATTCACTAAAATTATTTCCATGAAATTTTCATTTTCATTTTTATTTTACGATCTCGTTTTTCTTTGAAATTAAAAGGTATATTAATACCTTATAATTTCAAGAAAAACGAGATCGTTTAACTTAAAAATCAGAAATTGGTAGCTCTTTGAATTTTTGTGAAATTTTGTGAATTTATGGACAAAATTTTGAAAATATCCCTAAGTTGCATTTTTTGAAATGCGTGTAAGGTAAATATTTTTCCTAAAACTAATCTGTGAAACGAATAAATTCAGCCATTAAATTTTGAAATCGGTTATGAATTTCATTTTTTATGCAAGTTTGAAAAGAAACGCAATATTTATGAAAAACTCAAATTTCAAAACAAAATTTCAGAAAGTTTTGAATCGAAAAATCTAATACTTAGTTTTTGGCGACTTTTGGGCACCTACTAATAGGAATAAAAATCGCCAACTAAATCGCTGCAATGGTCGCGCAGAATTTTGACTGAATTAAAAAAAAATCTTTGAAAGGACTCAAATATTACTTATCTAATATTACTTATCTAAATTTTATTCCTTGACCACTTCATAATTGTTTTCTGGAATTTGGCTCATAAAGGTACCAACTTCCGTCACAAATTACACGTTCCGATATTGAGTATTTGACCTGGAAACGTACAATGTTAATTGAAGGGTGGCACGCCATAAGGGATTAACCCACATTTTTTCTAAAATGAGATTATTGGCTCAAAAAATCAGATAAATTTTAAGATACATTGTGACTTTTTAAAAAAAATTATAACTATTAAAATTTTTATAATTTTTATAATTTCATTTTTCAAGTTTTTTTGCAATTTTTCCATTTTTTTTATTTAAAAAATTTTTTAAAACATTTTTTCTCAAGTTTTTTCAAGCCTTTTCAAGCCTAGCTCCAAACCTACTTTGCTTCTGCGTCTTTGAATTGAAAATAAGATGTTATACATTGTGGTCTAAAATTGAGAAAATATGCGCCTGGACCAAAAACAATGTCCCCTCCATTTTCTCAGAAGTCAATGACTTTTTTTAATAAAACTTTTCGTGCCTCAATTCAGTACTACAGTACCTCGGTAGTAGGTTTTTATTTTATTTTTTTTTTTAAATTAGATTTTTAATCAGAGTCCAAAGTTGAAAAAAGGCGCACCTGAAACGAAAAATAAAATTCCTTATCCATTTTATCGGAACTTAATGACATTTTCCAATCAAACTTTTTTTGTGTCGATTCAGTAACTGAATAACTAGAAATCAAATTTTTGTATTTTTTAAAATTGAAAATTGGATTTTTAATCACTGGCCAAAGTTGAGGAAACGTACGCCTTAAATAAAAACAAATACATTCTCCCTCCATTTTCTCGGAACCTAATAACATTTTTCAATTAAACTTTTCATGCTTCAATTTATTACTGCTGTATTTCGAAAGAGGATGTTTGCTTTTTTTTTTAGTTCAAAATTAGATTTTACGGAACGTTTTCTTATCTCCTGAAAAATCAGAAAAATGTGGCTTAATCCCTTATGGCGTGCCACCCTTCATTGTACGACTTGTATATTGATTTAGGAGGCCCATCGGTTAATTTAAGACCTAGTATAATTACTAAATACCACAAGAATAAATTAAAATTAAAACATAGTATAATTACTAAATACTACTCGTGATGTTACTCATTAGTGTCTTTCAGGAAAGGTGGGAGTGACTGATTGCTCCTAATTATACTCGTCTTTCATTAATGTTTACAAAAAGGCTAAACGTCCATCCATCCGCTTCCTGATCTCGAGCGACCACGAAATAATAAAATCAAGAAATTCCCAGAGTCGCTCAGGCTGTCGACAGTCCGCAGGTCCCGCCCCTGCGCTAATTACCACTAAACATCGTAATTAATCCGTTTCTTCGCTCCGTGCCCTCGTTGTCGTGAGCCTGGGTGCCCCGAGCTGATATACCTTGGCTCCATTCTTTGTCGGCGCGTTTTGAATGTGGATAAAATAAAGAGGGCGGCTGAAACAGAGGTAAAAAAATACTCGCACGGACCCAAAGGGTGCCCCCGCCTTTTGATTTGAAACCGAGAGCGGACTCGTTTTACTAAAAGAGTGAATGGACGAGGGAGGATGTGCAGGAGGCGCAGGGCTTTCTTTCAGACTCTGTAGGCAGCCCCTTTTGTCCACCGGCCGACCGAAATTAGCTGCCTTCAGCCATCGCTTTGTTTTCGGCTACTCTCCGTGGCCCCGCCTCAAAAAAACTACTTATTACGCTAATTATACGCGGGTGCTTTATCGACGCACACGGAACCCCTGGTAGCGACCCGATTACCGCCAACTGTCGATCCACGAGCCAAGTATGTGCCAGGTCTGATCGCGTATTTACCCCCAGCGACTAAATAAGCACAGTGTCACCTAGTTTTTGTTTTGAAGTAACGTCGAGGCTCACCCTCCTTAGCGTGAGGATTTTGTTCGGTGAGTACACGGATTCAATAATACCGGTTGAGCTGAATTATTCTTCACAAGCTCATTGTTGAGCTTGGAGATAGTTTTTTTTTCTTGATCAGAGGGTGAAGTAAGGATAATGGCAAAAAATTATGTTGAGGTGCCTTATTTACCTGTCAATAAGGTATTTACTCGGGGAGTCCTTTTTTGTGCGAAAGATGAAAAGGATGTCGAATTCAACTAGGTTACGTGCAGTTTGTTCCGTTTTTACTTTGGGTAAATTATTCGAATATTAAGATTCGAAAGCAATTCTTTGAAAACTTTTAGGGAAGAGTGACCCAAATTGGATAGGTTCCCGACCTGAATAATACGTAAAAATAACTGAATATTTGAATTAAACGAACTGGAGTAATTTTTTATAAGTAAAATTAACAAAAAGAGATTTTGTCATGATACGGTTTACCACTTATTTGCTGTTTTTATTTCAAAAAATTAAAAACTGTGTTTATACCACTCTAACCTCAAAATCCTCAAAGCCTTTTACATGATTTTTCGGCTCTCGTGGTATAAATAAAATACTGTTCGATACTTGTGTGAAAGGTGATGTTTAGCGCATTTGACTTTTCTCACTTGCTTCGCTCGTGCGAAAAACGTCTCGTGCGCTAAATAATCACCTCTCACACGCATATCGAAATGTACTATTTCGACATGAAGATATAACTTTTTACCTCTGATAATTTCGTCATTTTAACTGCAGTAAGCTTTTTTTTACAACTGTTTCTTTTGTTCTTTGTATTCACGGAACTTTTGGCTTTAAAACTTTCCACAGAAACAGGCTTGTACTTATCCCAAATGTTAAGATGTTTTTATTGGCAGTGTCATTTTCCGCAATCTGAATAATTCATGAAAAAAACACTCAAAAGTTTTTCAAATGTCCCGCACCTTTTGACAGTATAAAAGAACTAGCTATTTTAATAGATTTTTTCAAAATTTGAAGTTGGCAGAAATGGCTGCCATAGTAAATACGTTAGAGATAATAGCTGGTGTATTTTTTACAATATATTTAAAAATGTTACTTTTATCAGAACTGAAACATTTAAAAGTAGCAGTGCTAAAATCCTGTTCGATGAGATGAAGTGAAATATCGATCAATTAACACTATGAGTGCTGTAAAATACGATTATCCGGATCGTGATCCCAAATCCTCATCTGGATAAATGTGCAATGGTTCAGAAAAAGATTAATTTGGGATAAATATCTGATATAATCTTTGTTACATTATTAGTATTATTTAAAGGAATGTTTTATCTTCAGTTTGGTACTTAATACTTTTCTTTTTTCTGTAAAATGTTTAATTATTATGAAGTCAAAACTTTTTTTATCCAGATCGAGTCACTTTCTTCTACAGTTGTACCTTGTTATTCGTAAGATAATAAATCAATTAACAGTGCGTCGCAAATAATCTCCGTTGACGAAAATTTGAAATTCACTTTTTTTCTAGACAAGCTACTTATGACTTGACATTTTCATGTGCGGTGCATAATTTGATAGCACAGAACTTTCTTCAATCACATTAACTGATACCAATAATTTAAGTTAAAAGTTGGAAATAGGTAAAACTAAACTTTTTACTAAAAAAAATTTCATTACAAGGAGAATAATTTAAAGACAGTGTCTAGTATTGCGGATATTTCCATACAATTAGCACATAACATAGCATGGGCCGAGGCTAGAGTTACGGAATTTTCCGTAACATTAGCCTGCGACCCCTTTGTTTTGTATGCTGGTTGTACGAAAATTTCCATAACAATATCGTGGGCCTAATTTACATTGCAAATTATAAAACAAAAATGATATTTTTAAATTCAAGTCACAAATAATTTTTATACTTTGAAAAACAGATTTCTCTTTCAAGTCCTTTTTTCTCTTCCCCTTCACTCTTCTGTTTGAAATTAAGGAGTTACCTAAGAAAAATTCTGTTTTCCGGTTACATTATTATTACAGTATGATTTTAACGATTTTAAATTTGAATCTGCAAATTATATATAGCCTGAAAATTCAAACTCGACCTAATTGTTCCTGATCACTTTCTTCTCTCTTTAGATCTGAATTAGTAGTTTTGTACTATTGAAATAGTGCGAAATTGTTTACCAATTGCCTTATTAAGCATTTCTACTCATTTTTAGTAGACACCTACTAATTCACTTAGTAAGGCTTACTAAATCAATTAGTAATTAATTATTCAACAAATAATTTTTAGTAGAAAACTACTCAATCACTTAGTAAGGCTTACTGAATCAATTTCTAAGTAATTAATTAGTTTCTAAGTAATTAGTAAGTAAATTAGTAGACCTTACTAAGTGAATTAGTAATTAGTAAGACTAACTATATAAATTAAGTTAATACACAAAGATTACATAAATTCAGTGAATAATTAGTAAGCATTTAGTAAGCAAATAATTATTAAGTATTTCTAATAATTTTTAGTAAAAAATTACTAATTCACTTAGTAAGGCTTACTAAATCAATTAGAAAGTAAGTAATTAGTAAATAAATTAGTAGGACTTACTAATTTAATTACCAAATGAATTAGTAAAGCTTACTAAATAAATTAGTAAGTGCATAATTAGTAAGTAATAAGTGAGTAATCAGCAAGTAAGTAATAACTAAATACTTAGTAGTATTTTTACTAATTTTTAATAGAAAACTTTTAATTCACTTCGTAAGCCTTACTAAATAAATTAGTGGGTAAATAAATAGTAAGTAATTAGTAACTAATAATTGGTAACTAAGTAATTAGTAAGTAAATTAGTAAGCCTTACTAAGTGAAGTAGTAGTTTTCTACTATGCATTAGTAGTTTTTTTTACTAAAGATTAGTAGAAATGCTTACTCAAGCAATTGATAAACAACTGCGAACTATTTAATTAGTAAAAAACTACTAATTCAGATTTACAGTGCTCTAAATCTGAATCAGTTAAAAGTACCAGATTCATGAATAAGGAATCTGAATCATTCAGTTAAAATTTATATTATTTTGAGTTCATAAAATTCACTGATTTTTTACTTAAATTTCATTTTGAGATTATGTTTCTGACTAAAAAGTCAGTTTTTTTCGCTCAAATTTCAGGAACTTTTTGGACTGCAAATCAGTAAACTTTCAACTGAAATTCAGTCATTTATTCATTCAGTTAAAATTTAACAGATTTTCAGTCAAAATTTACTGATTTTTCAGTCAAATCTCACTTTGAGATTATGTTTCTGATTAAAAAATAAATTATTTTTCCATCACTGAAGTTTCATTAACTTTTTTGACTGCAAATCATTAAATTCATAACTGAAATTTCAGTCATTTTTTAACTAAAAATTTCACTGATCGAGACAGCAAAAAATTACTGATTAGTAATTCTTTGTTACTGATTGTCAGTTAAACTATCTAATTATTTATCAGTCACTTTTTACTAATTCAGAAATAGAAAGTACCAAAATAAAAACACTTAAAAAACTTCTTAAACACTTTCAAAAATAAGTTAAACAAAACAACGTCTTAAACCTTCAAAAACGAGCTCTTCTACCTTCTTACATGCGAGCACAGCTAGAAAAACATAATCTCATTATCTTCTGCGGGTAAGTAATAATCAGAGGTATAATTTGATTCAGGTAATACGTGGAGCGAGGCTCATTTTCTTCAATGTTAACGTTTTGTTTGTGTGAGCTCGCTTATCGAGCAGAATATAACTATAACACACCGTGGGCCTCTTTAAAGCGAAAAACGTTATACTCTCTCTTTTGTAATTACGACTTTCGCAGTAATCGCCGTAATAACCGGGGCCGAGAGGGTGAATACGAAAACGTTCTTATACACCCCCGAATTGGCCTCAGCAAGGATTAATTACTGTGTTTATGGATAATTACCGCAAAAGCGTTATACACACTCACACCGTTCTCTCATTCGTAGCATTGTCTTCATATCATTGTCGTGAGCTACACATGCACGAGTTTCAAAGGCTACGTATGAATTTGAGTACATTTTCGCACTCAGGCATGCACGCACACTTGCTCCTTTTGACTCATGCGCCTTCAATAATTATACTCTTTTTTATTACAGGGTCTGCTTCAGGATGATAAGTCTCAGAAATTTCTTACAATCTTAAAAATTCAAGCAAAGTATCACCTTAAGGGGATTCGAGTTGACATAACTTTAAACTAAAGAAAGAAAAGATTTATAAAGCAGGAATAAATAAAACATTAATTAATTTGATGGATTAATGCCCAGTTTAGAGAAAAATAATGTTTCAATAATTCATATTTTTTCTTCTGCTTTAGAAAAAAAAATTGTAACTTGACTTCAATTTCTAAGACCGACAGTACATTTTCTTTCTTAAAAGAATCTCTAGAATTCTGGTAATTTGGTTTTTATTTAGATTTTATTTTTTTCTCGTAATTTTTAAGGAAAACAGTGAGCTATCTATAATTAAAATTAGAAATCATTTCTAAAACGGAAGAAATTTTGAATAACTATTGTTATCTGAATAAATAATTATGATCCTAACTATTTCTTTTATAAGTTATGCATTAAATTTTCTAAGAATCTTTCAAAATCCCCCAAAATCTTCTGATCTCTTGTATATCCTTCTGGAATCTTCTAAATGTTTCCAGAATTCTCCAGAATCTTTTACAATACTCCAAAATCTATACAAAAAGCTTTCGAAATTTTATCAACTCCTTTAAGGCAGTATTCTACTTTTAACGCTCGAAAAAAAAGCTATTTTTGTGAACTTTTTCTGAGATTATTATTAATGATATCGATGTAGAGTTTATTAGGATTAATAAATACACTCTTGAAATACATTTAAAAATTTTTTTCATTTATTTTGTGCACTTCTTATACATAAAAACGTCAGTCAAAGGCAACTCCTCAAAAAGTAGGTTGGTCCGCGCTGTTGTGAAAATCTCGAGAATGAGCGGTCTGAAACCAAAAAATTAAACAGTTTTAAATTCAGTATGACTCCAGCAACTGGCTGAACTAGGATTTCTGATATACATGCAAATATAACAAAATGGCCGCAAAAAAACAAAAAAACGAAAAAAGTGGGTTCATTTCCACAGTTTTTTGCAAAAAAATATAGTTCAAATTAAAATTTTAAAATAATCGTAGTTCAGTCGATTGCTGGAGTCATACTGTATCTAAAACTGTTTAATTTCTTTGTTTCAGACCGACCATTCTCGAGATTTTTACAACAGCGCGGACCTACCTACTTTTTGAGGAATTGACTTTGACTGACGTTTTTATGTATAAAAATTGCATAAAATAAAAGAAAAAAATTTTTTTAATGTATTTCAAGAGTGTATTTATTTAGCCCAACAAACCCTACATCGATATCATTATTAATAATCTCAGAAAAAATTCACAAACATAGTTTTTTTCGAGCGTTCAAAGTAGAATACTGCCTTAAAATACTGTTCTAGAATCTTCTTTAATCATCTAGATTCTTCTGGATTTTTCCATAGTTTTTTAGCATCTTCTAGGTTCTCCGAGAAGTTGAAAACTTGACCGATCGGGTGTACACTTACTTCTGACTTCAAGATACTTCAAGATATTTCAATGACTTCAAAAGATTTCACTGACTTCAGGAGATTTCAAGTGACTTCAGTAGAATTCATGTGAATTCACGTGACTTCAGGTGAATTCAAATGACTTCAGATATTTCAGGAGATTTCAAGTGACTTCAGGAGAATTCAAGTGACTTCAAATGAATTCAGGTGATTTCAAATGACTTCACGTAATTCATGAAACTACCAGTGAATTCACATGACTTCATGTGAATTCAAATAACTTCAGATATTTTAGGAGATTTCAAGAGAATTCAAGCGACTTCAAATGAATTCAAGTGACTTCAGGTATTTCAGAAGATTTCAGATATTTCAGAAAACTTCAGAAGATTTCATTACAAATGTACACCTGATTTCACGAGTTGTCAACCCCTCAGGGTTCTCCTATACTAATCTTATAAAACCTTAGAGGATATCTCAATATTCTTTAATATTCTACAATCTACAAAATAGACTACAGTGTTCTATAATCGCAACAAGAATCCACAGATCCACTTATGTCCCTTGTCCTATGAAAGTTATTAGATGGTTATTAGTTATTAAATTATTAGGCCTGTTTTTGATGACATGAGGTTTATAAAGTAAAAACTGTTTAAAGTAGATAATTTTTTACTTTTTTTAAAATTTATTTTATTTTCCTTATGAAACAAACTTTTTTAAATTTTTCAAAAATACCAGATCTGTTATATGAAAGAAAATTTTCAGAATGTTCCTAAAATTCTGTAGACTTTTTGAAAGTCTTTAAAAAAACTATGAAAGAGACTAGAAGATTTTAAAGTTTATGGTAGAATTAAAAAGATTTTTGAGGATTCTAAAAGATTTTAAAACAGAGTAGAATATAATTAAGATTTTAAAGATTTAATTTAATTCAAGATTTTAGAAGATTTTGGAATACTGAAAAAGTATATTAACAAAGATCACGAACTTAATATTCATAAAAAGTTGTAAAATGATCAATGTTATTCATCCTCGATCAATAATGTACTGATATAAAGTGGATAAACAACATATTTTTAAAAATTTCTTATTTATGATCAAAAAGCAAAAAAAGAGGTTAGGAAAGGTACTAATTATGGCGGAAAATTTAAATATCTGACGTATTTTCGCTGTACCGTCGATAATTCATAGATAAAGCAGATTACGCTTTTATCAGCAATTTTTATCCTAACCGGGACCCATCTTAGGAATTTCGCATGTTTACAATTTTTCAAATATTTTTATTAAGCAGTATAAAAATTAATAAAACGTAAGTAAAATTGCAAAGTTTACAAAATTATCTATCAAAAAAATAATAACTTACTCCTTCTTATCATTAGAAGTTATTAAATCACAACTTCTAAAGTAGGTAAAAGTTCGTTTTCTAATGATCGAATATAATTTTATTTGTTAATAAAACTTGAGTTTTATTACAGAAATATTGGATTTATTAACATTTACTGGTTTCTCTGGTATTTTTAAAAGACAAAAGCTCTGCAATTGAGGCCTTGGATGGAAGAAGGGCACATAGGCCTATATGCCCTTTTTCCGTAAATTGCATTAAACGACGGGGGCATGGCTTTTTCATATATCATATAAAGGATATTTCAAAATTCGCATGTTTACATGAGTTCTAA